>JAZFAU010000829.1:0-40000 GCA_037178615.1 Dione vanillae
ATTTAGCCTGTTGACGTGGACTGGATTTACAATATTTCTAGATTCGAAGCCTACTCTGAAGAATGAGAATTAATTTTATTTCGTCACTTAACATAAAACCTAACAAATCCTAGTGTAAAGTGGAAAATGCAGTGTTTTGACACTATGTTGCTTGTACCGACTATATGCGGGACAGGTTAAATACAAATATTAGTGCTACGCAATTTTAAGATCTTACAGTAAGCTTACATTTAATATTAAGAAACTTGTAAAATTGTTTTAAATATACAGTTTTTTTTAAAGTATCAATGTTATTTATATGTGTAGGATATCAAGCAGCTTTTACCAAGCGTTATGGCAATATAGGAATATCTTAACAAGTTATTTAGAAACAAATCTACTATTATATATCGTACTTTGCACTTTTATTTAATATATAAATGTATGATAAATTCTATCAAATGATAAATAAATCAACAATTACAACGTTAAGTCAGCCATGTGACATCACAAGTACATTACAATGGCTGTGAGCTTTATTCTGTATAATTATTAAGAAAATCTGGAACAACTAGCAAAAAAGGAAAAAGCTGTGCTTATGAAATAAATAATGTCTTCATAATAATCTCCTTAATCCTCTTAATGTAATAATAAATAATAAAGAGAAACACTACAGATATAACAAAAACCTTTGTGTGTAATAAATTTGATTAATACGTGAGCACGTTTTGTACTTCTACATATATAAATAAAATATTTTTTTATTATTTTATAACAATGTATGTATTTTATAATAGTAACATGACATAACTGAACATTTTCAAGTACTGTGTGTGTTGTCATTTAAACGTTACTAAAAATAAAAATATTTTATAAATTTTGGTATATTTATATGTGTTACCTTTCCTCCCGGCCAGGCTCTGGAACAGCTAAACAGCCAAACTTTCATTAGGATTTAAGCTTGTGAAACGTTTTTTACCGGTAAAGAAAAAGCGAGCAAGTATCTACCATCCAGATGCCAGATGTTTTGGATATCTTTCAACTGGAAATAAATATTATAGAATATATTTCAATCTCTAGTACTGATGGGTTTGATTTTTTATTTGAGGGACTAATTACTTTGTTGTTTCATAGTATGGGGCTATGGTACGTTATCTAAAACTTTGTATGTGTTGTCCCGAATATAAAATACTGATATGACACTCTGCTCTACTCTTTCCGCTTAATTTTAGGACAGGGAGTTAAAAAAGAGCATTTCACCAAGTGACAGTTGTACCGACAAACGCCGCATTCGTAAAGACGTATATATACTTGCTGTGATATTGTGCCATGATTTTTTAACTGTAATTCTTTAAGTCTCTGTCTAGTCTATAAGAAGTGAATCGAAAAACAAAGAACATTTTAAATTTTAAACCAATATAACAAATATATTTTCTTAGTTTATTTTATATGAGACACAATCCTAGTAACCCAGTACAAGCGTTATATAAACATTTTTATCGGAACACGGGTGAGTTCAGGGAAATAGCTGTCATATTTCATCGTTGTGTATAATATTTCGTTCAGAAGAAGGTTGGAAGGAATGATAAAAGTGTAAATTCTGTCCATTATATATAATTGTCTGGAAGTCTGTCTTTTAATCATTAGCTAGCTAGAAGGATTGAAAATTTTTTTTAAAGAGATCAATTCATAAAAATAAACAACTGATAGGAAACTGGTGGACAAATAAATCATATAGCAGGAAATACACTTTCAGTTCCGCTGCTAGATCGCTTTCGTTAGTCGTTGGTATTAATGTGCTCATTATCAGATCCCTTAACCACAGTGAATGGATAACACTAAACACTATGGTTAAGAGTTCCATTCTCAATTTGAATGTGGATATATACAATCTATATTGTACATGTATATGAGTGTACTCGTATGCTTGTGTGTGTGAGTGTGTGTGTGTATGTTTTTGTTATAATCTAAAACTAAACACGGCGATAAGTAAGAATAGTTTGGTTTTTCAAAGTATGACGTCACGAAAATTAACAATAAATGTTTTAAAACTATTTTTTGTTTACCAAATTTGCTATAAGAAAACGTTAAAATACTAATAATTTATGAAACAGCAAATAGTATATACGTATATACAAAAATATATAAAAAACAAAAGTAAGATAAAATCATAAAACTATAAGATCAAGGTGACAACTATCTGTAGTATAATATACATTTGTCACTTATAACAAAATACAATGCAATCATAAATCTAACGCCGCACCTTCAGGAAATATAAACGGTTTCCACTCCCTTCAGAATCGCTGATTTGAATATAGTATTCTATAAAGTATTATGTTTCAATGAATATGTGACATACATACATATACGTATATGTCTTCCACGAGTGGGTTGAAATATATATTAATATATTTCAACCCATTATTTGCTAATATGTCAATACAGGAACACTTAGTTACGATTTTTTGTAACAAAAGTTTTCAGAAAGCTGTCAATACGAGCGAGTTTGAATTTCAATAAATGTATCTTCTCTGTACTTTGCAAGAAAATGTTCCTTATTTTTGGTTCCATTTAATAATATATTGTGTAGCTTGTTTGGGTCTTTTTATTTACATTTTTTGAAGCTAGTAAAAACCACAGCAACGTAATGACTAATTTTTACCCTACTAAATGATACTTGAACCGACAACACCGTGTACCGTCAGTCACTAAGCACTGAGCTGCATTATAATTTAATAGAAAATTTAAACCTGTATTAACTATTTAACTAACAGTATTTTAGCCCAGTCACTTGATCATATTTACATAATAACGCTGTTAGGTTATCAGTTCTCATCCAGCGGTCTTATCTAGCCATAGACAGGTGGGAGTCAAGTGCCTCTAGTTGTACTTAAGACAGTTAGATTTGATTGAATTCTTATTACTCTATATTGGCATATATAGATAGTATATAGATATAGGACATCGTGGCGCTGTGGTATATTATATGGCTGTAAAAGTGATGGTTGTGGGCTTTATCCGCTTTTGGATTTTAATTGGCTGTTTTGGTATGAAACGCGGCGTTGAGTTAAATTCTAATTTTGTACTTTATCCTCTTAACAAGGCAAGAAAATCAAATAATTCATTCCCTCGAGTTGAAATCGAACCCATAACCATCGCATTTACAATCAAACGCTCCGTATATACCTAAGTAATATGTTATTAAAACTATTTATTAAGCTAAAAGAACTGTATCTAATAGGCCAATATTAATGTAACTTTGTCTTATTTTGTTTCAGGTAAGTTTTCTTACTTATTTATCAATAAAGGCGGGTTAAGTATGTCAAAGGGTAAAAGGCGGTAACTGGTAAGTTAGAAGAAAGAAATATCATAAGTTAACGATGCTTTCATAATGGAGTTAGGAAATTTTTTAATCTGTCTTTACTTTTCTTTGTTTAGTCTGTCTTTCTGTAAATAAAAATTTTCTCAAAAAAAAAAAAACGTTTCAATAATTGTCAAGAAAATCCACAATTCTTTACAGAAAAAAGTAAAAATATAAGTTTTAAATAAAAGGAATTAAAATATACGACCGCAGTTTAATGAATATATCTAGGGTTCCATAAAATTATATAATTGATAAAGAATTTTTATGATAATTATACAATTGAGACAAATCCAACTTACGCTTGAAAATCTTGGTGAAATGATCTGTTTGCAGCTTTTAAAAAAAATAAATATACGTATTACCTTTATTTATAAATGTATTCTTAAAATCATATTTAAAACAAATTAATAATATTATTGAACGTAATTTGAATGAGTCGTAAGAACGTAATTTGAAAGGATTCTTAAGAAAAACATTTTAGTTCAGCCGTCAAATATTTCTACTAAGTAATGTTTATTTCAAAAGTATAGGATAACTAAAATTGGTATCTTAAAAGCCCCTCGTGTATTCATCGTGTAAACGTGTAAACCGGGATTTGTTATCTTAACGCTCATATGGGAAGGGATGCTAGAACGAAGGCATGAAATAAAGTGTTTAATAAAGGTTACTTTCGAGAAATGTTGCTGATAACATTGATTATTTTAAATATATATCTTTCAATATTTTGAACTTTTAAGGGCTTTAAGTAAATGAAACGATGACATTTACCCTGTGGTTGGTTCCGACACTTAACGCGTAATATTTAAAAAATAAACAATAATAATAATAACCAAAACCAATCTTAACACAAAGTGATCTCTGCCTACTTTGCTTTATATATGTTACAAGGTATGAATTTAGTTTACTACCCCTCATGGGAATCGAATCTCATACTTCCCTTACTGATTGTTGTTAATAGTGACAAGTTAGTCACAACAAATTTCAGTATTTTATTTTTCAGTCTGTACCATTTGGCTTTACCCATAAACTTTCCGCAAATATCCGTCTGATCTTTCGAGTTTACTTCCAACATATACAAAGAACTTGGACAGGAAATAACCTTAAGAATTCCTTTCACAAGGATAAAGCGCTGTTACAAAACATTCTGTAATATTTGTGTTTGATTTTTCCTAGAAATATTTTCTAGTACATCAAAACATCTTTCGTTATTTTTTGTGTATATTTTATTATATCTTTTATCATTTGTGTGTAACAAGGTTATATAATAAAGAATATATCCTTTTCTGGTTTCTGTAGCTCGAAATAAAAAAAACTGCTGTCTGTAAGTCAGTCATAATTGTGTTAAACATAAGTTCTATCCACGCCTCGGCCACATTATACTAGTCCGCTGCGCTTGTATAGGTTATTTCTCACTCATAGTATTCTAAATATTTTTTATTTTTCATTTATAATCAATTTATAAGCATTTATAAACTCATTTACAAGGAAGTCAAGCTTGTGTTTCCAATTGACCTATAATCTATAGCCGGAAATATTAACCGAAGCTGAGCTTTACCATCATCTGTCAATATAACTGATAATATGATTCACGTTGTATGTCCGTAGGTCATAGTACTCAGATAGTGTCAAGAGAGGGATATGAATCGTTTTGGAAGTTGGAATTCGGACTATATAAATAAATGGATGTTTTTGGAATATTTAAGAACATTTTTAACCAGATTTTTTTATGTATGTCTTTAAAACGAGATTTTTTGCCTTGTCTCATGCGGGATATATGTGAAGCACGAAGAGAAGAAACAACTTAGCTTCCATGGATTCACCGTGCGGGTGCCGGGCCCATCGTGTTGTAGGAAGAGGAGCTCCGAGCAGCGCTTGGGACTTGCGACCCAAGTGTAGGTTTAAAGGGGCCCCTTTAAAATGCATTAACGCTCACCTTCACTGTCCGAGCTCCTCCCACTACCTAACCAAATTTTGAATGATTCTACCAAAGCCGCCTTCGAAATGCGTTCTAGAAATGAATTTGTGATAGTTCTAGACAGGCCGAGATCTTTTAATAAACTATAGAGAGATTTCGCTGTTTTACCTCTCGCTCCTACTTCAACCGCATATAAGCTCGCTCTAAACCTATTCCTGGTCAGTTCGTTAGTAAGGTCGAAATACTTATTGAGTTTAAGGTGGTGACTTTTCGAGATATTTGTTTCCCACGGAACTGTAAGTTCTACCAGTACTACGCGTTTTAGGCTTCGAGAGTAAAGAAAAATATCCGGTCTAGATGACGAAACACAAATATCCTCAGGGATTCTATACTGTTTCTCATACGTGTCCATCACAAGTGTCCAATCAGGAGCTGGATCTAATATGGAGAAAGGCTTTTGTGTAGATTTTTTATAACAACCTTCTTTCACAAACTCTATTGAGCGTTTGCTGGTTGTTATGTTTCTCTGCGCTCTTGCAACTGAAAGACTAACGGTTTCACGTATGATTTCTAGTACTTTGTCATGGCGCCGCGAGTATTGACCACTATCCAAGAGTCCTACACCCCACCAGCATATGTTTAGCTGTCCCCACTGCCTCTTTGCAGATGTAGCAAGATTTATCGGTAGCTTTACCCCATCTTACTAAATTACTTTGATCTGGAAGAGTCATTTGGAACGCATTAAGGTAGAATTTTAGTAGTGCTGGAGACCAGTCAGGAATTAGGGTGCGCCATTTTAAAGCTAAAGTGATACAGAATTCTCCTATAGTTAGCCACTCATTTTGCATTTCTAAGCCCATTGCGTGCACCTTATACTTATCGTTCTCGTCTTGCCGAATAAAAGATTTTATTATGTCTGTGTCTTGGACGTTCCTCTTTGATCCTAACCCTACTTTACTAAATTGTGCTCCTATCATAAATTGCTTATGGAATTTAAGTCTTGACTCGAGCTCTGGGACACTTTTGTCTTTTTATTTATTTATTTATTTTATTTATTTATTTAATATGGAACTCCAACAGAGATACATGTGTAATGCAAAAAAATACAAGCTTAGAAAATAAATACCAAATGTACCTCCAATTATAGGAGTACACAACATGCACTAATAAAGTAATGAACTCTAAAATAAAATACAACTTAAAAAACTTAAAAAATAAACATAAAAATACAAACTAATAATTACAGAACAATGAAATAAAATAATTTATCGAAAACTATTTAACATAAACAAACTAAACTAAACAAAATGAAAATACGTCAGAAATTTACTAATTTGAAAATTTACTAATTTGCATAAAAGTCATAACATTTTTTTTTTGAAAGTGCTAAAAGTGTCGAAACCCATGTCAATAGTTGGTATTGCATTATATAAGCGTGTCATTCGGGTTAATGGTGAATTATTTCCAAGATTGGTTCTACTCTTTCTAATTTTAAACAATGGACATGGGTTCTGAGGTGGTCTTCGTGGCACGTTTATGTTAAGTTTTTCGAGCAGATATTTATTGTCCACTTTATTATGAAAAAGCTTATACAAAAAGGCTAAATCCAATAAGGATCTTCGCACACGAAGAGGTTGCATTTCGAAGTACTTAAGTCTATCGCTATAGCTTTTTACGTGTACTCTCATTCTGTAACACAAGTGTCTCAAAAAACGTTTTTGCACCTTTTCAATACGATCATCATAAACCTTATATAACGGTGACCATACTTGACAACAATACTCAAGTTTACTCCTAACATAACAATTATAAAGTCGAATCATGGTGGATGCCCTCCTGAAGTCTTTAGATTGTCTTATAATAAAACCAAGCGACTTTAACGCAGAAGTGACTATAACATCAACGTGAGCATCGAAGCGGAGACTACTGTCAAATATAACGCCTAGATCACGAACCGTTTTTGACTCCTTTAGACTTTTTTCGGATACTGTATATGAACTAATTATTGGATTTCTTTTTCTTGTAAATCTAATGAAACAGCACTTCAGAGGATTCAAATACATTTTATTTTTCTAACACCAGATTACTAGATTATTTAGGTCCTCTTGAAGCTCCAAGACATCAGACTGTTGCTTAATTATCTTAGTGATTTTGAGATCGTCAGCAAACATGTATACACGTGAATGCTTCATTACCGTTATGAGATCATTTACGAATAATATAAAAAAGAGCGGACCTAAATTTGAGCCTTGAGGGACCCCAGAGGTGGCAATGTAGGGATATGATTCATAGCCATCGATGACGACTTTCGCTGGTCTATTATAAAGATAAGATTTACACCATGTCAATAAAGGATTGGAAATTCCGTAATGTGCCAGCTTAAGAAGCAATAGATCATGGTCAACTTTGTCGAATGCCTTCGAAAAATCTGTATAGATGGAATCAATTTGCAAATTACTGTCCACTGCATCTATAAGATCTGAAAGGTAGTTTAATAAATTTGTATTTGTGGACCGCATAGCAATGAATCCATGTTGATCGGATGATAGAAGGGGCTTGACATGATGAAAAATAAACGGGTAAACAAGAGATTCAAAAACTTTCGACATTGCTGATAGAATCGATATTGGCCTGTAATTGCGCACGCACTCCTTATTACCATCCTTAAATATTGGTACTATTCTGGCCTCTTTCCACTTATCCGGGAATATTCCACTGTAAATGGAGGTATTATAGATGATTGCTAGTGGTAAAGATATAAAATCAGAACAGTTCTTCAAAAATATAGGTGGTATATTATCCGGTCCCGCAGTTTGATGTGCATCAAGTCTTTTTAATTTAATTGCAACACTTTTTTGGGAAATAAATATGTTTTCCATTTCGTCAAAGAATGTCGATTTACTCAAGCTATAGCTCGAATAGCCAAGATTTGCCTCAAATACGCTTGAGAAGTTAAGAGCAAAAAGATCGCATATGCCCTTTTTGTCTGCTGTTCTACTTTCGTTAAATGACATGATAGGTGGATAGTTGGAACTATTTTTTATGTTTATTCTTTAAGTGTGTCCAGAAGTACCTTGGATTATTACTTATAGCTGACTCAATTGACGTAATATAGTTATTATAACAGTGATGCATAAGTTTTTCACAATCATCGCGAAGATATTGGAATTCAAGTAAATCTAGAGGATTTTTGTATTTTTTATAACGACTATGATATTTATGTTTTTGCTTAATCAGATAAATTAAATTAGAATTGAACCAAGTTGGGTACTTATTATTATCTTTTTTACTTTTAGGAACATGTTGCTGGATTATTTGTCTTAATATACTGTAGAATTTATCTAACATAAGATTGACATCATCATAAATGAGGAGCTCCTCTAACCAAGATATTTTATCCAAGGCTGATATAATTTTACCGTAATCTGCTTTACGAAAATTAAACCTTATACCCGTAGGACTCTCATTCGCATTTACTTTACTCAATGGAAACGAAACAGATATCTCTAAAGGAGGGTGATGTGAGTCGACTTTACGTAGTGGTGAATCGCATTGGTTTATCTTAAGAAAATCCGAATCAAATAAAACTAAATCTAAAACTCTGTCATTCTCGTTAGTAATGCAGTTAAATTGATGAATGCCGTTCAATTCCATAAAATCCGATAGGACATTATGTATGCTGCAACCAGAATTAAATTCAGGTACTAAGTTAGAACCAGATTCGCTTGAACTCCATGTAATATTATTGATATTAAAGTCACCTAGTATCAAGGTATATTTAGAAGAATTCTGCTCAAATAATTTGTTGGCCTCATCAAAAAATCCATTAAATGTTCTTAGATTCATCGGAGGAGGAAGATATACAGCGCAGATTTTTAAAAATTCTTTATTTTTGCCTGAATTTACTTCTACCATAATCCACAAATCTTCATAATCGCTACTATGTCCTAAAATTTTATATGACGGAAATTTTGTTGAAACCGCTATTAATACGCCTCCTCCGAGCCTAGCACCAGCTCTGTCAGTCCTATATATATTGTATCTACTGTCGAATATTTCGTTGTCAAATATGGTACCGTTTAACCAGGTTTCCGTAAATATAATTATATCGTAATTGGTATTTAAAACTTTTAAGGATACATCCACAATGTTAGACCTAAGACCCCTAACATTTTGATAATAAATATTTAAAGTACCGAATTTAATTGTTTTATAACAAATTATAACACATGACCAACTTTTAAATAACTTTGAGATCAATTGAATAATAATAAAAATATTAAGTTGTAACTATTCTAACTTATCAACAGAATCTTGATTTTTTATAAGTTTATGTTCGGATGACTCATTCTTTCGCACGTAGATACGACCTGACTTAATCCAGACATATCTGTAATTTTTTGCCTTAGCTTTGATCCTGGTAGCAGCATGAAGAGCTTTCATAGCCGGGGATAAATGCTCCATCACATAAATAGGTGTTTTATCACCCGATATGCCGATATGGCTTGTATTTAATTTATCCAATTTATTTTTATTCTTCTTGTTAAAAGATAAAGTGGCGGCCAAAAACCCGTCTCGTTCTATTGGGGAACTAAATTTCACTAGTACAGACCTGGGGCGGGGATTTGACTTGTCTAATTTCGATACGCGTGTACAGAGATGTATGTCAGATTCATTTAGTCTATAATTTGTGATGTTTGCTATTTGTTTTATTATAGTAACAAGATTTTCAGACCTGTGCTCCGGTATGCATTGAATCTCAACATTACTGGCCCTAGAATGTTGTTCCATTTGAGTTAATCTGGCACTAAGATCTGAGACAGTACATTTTAATTCATTATTTTTCGACTCCAAGTCTTTTATACACTCCGATTTAATCTTAATATCTTGTCTAATTTCCTCATATTTTTGCTCAAAAAAATTCAATGAACTGGTTAATTGTTCAACCTGCTGCAACAAGTCCTTGTTTCTAGATTCAAGTATTTCGAATATTTTTTTTTCAAAGTTAGAGAGAAAAGAAGATAATTCATTTCTTACTACATAACGTATTTCATTCTTAATAACATCAGATACAGGAGATTTCGTGCATTCTAATTCCTGAGAGTCCAACGTATTTATATATTCATCTCTGACGGATCTATGCTCATGCTCAATATTTTTAGATCGATACGTTACGTTAGAAATTTCTGGGCATGATGGGTAGATTTCAGTTTGGTTAAGAGTACCATAACGACTACTAATTGGTGTGTTCGTATTATCACATTTAGGTATTTTGTTACGACACGCTTGACAAGTCCAATTTTTTTTATTTTCTTGAGACATAGAATTAAATTTTTTAGGTGTTAAGTTTGCACAGATAAGATCGTAATTATCTTTACATTTTATGCAAGTTAAAAAGTCTTTTCGCGTAATTAATGAACAACAACCTGCGCATTGCTTTGACATCTTGCATAAAATAATAAATTTATAACAATTTGTTGATCCGGTAAACAGCGCTGACACTTGCTGCTAAATATAAGTAAGTTCAAGAAGCGAACGTAATCCCAGTAGATAAGTATCTCTTCGCGATGCACAGGTGCGAGCCGTATGAATCATACGGACAGCTCGGCTACAGGTCAATGCCCTGTGATCACAGCGACGTCCGTGTATTAGTTTATGCTAACACTGCTAATAATTTGTAATTTTAATTTCCTAACACACACACAAAATCTTCGTCTTGCACCACTTTTTACTTTAGTCACTATTAAGTACTGGCACTTTATTATACAATTGTTCAATTATAACGTACAAATAACTGTAAATACTAGATAAATATAATAAATTTCGAGAGAGAGATACAATACTGTGCTAACGCTTAAAGCGCGCGCGCTAAATGAAGCTTTTGGGAGTGAGGTAACAATCTCATCCCGAGATTTTCCCAGAATATGTGTTTTGGCGACTCTTAGATGTTTATAGACCTCTGATGGTTTCTTTAATCTCAACCCAAAATTATTTTGGTCTCTAAATAAGGTTGAGGTGTCCGCCGAATGCGCTAGCCCAAGCCAAAACTTCAGCATCTTTATGACGCTTGCATCTAACTTTGCCAAGAGGGTTTTATTAAAATCATATACGAGGAAAGGCCAATTCAGACGTGATGTTAGAAAATTGTCGTAAATCCAAGCTTTCTTGACATTACTTATAGGTCGATGGTCTACCTTTTCAAGATCCGTCATAAAGCTGTCGACTAGTACATCTAGTGATGGAGGTCGGCCTTTGTAATCTATTTTCTTACCGAGAAATTTAAAAGGTGCCGCCTCGGAAACTACAGCAATGCATTCTCCGCCAATTTTTAGTCCCGGATCGTAGGAGGTATATTTTGTGTCTCGTCTTCCCAGACAAAGACAGTGACACTTACTAGGTTTTGTCCTCATTCCTTTTGTCCACGTGCAAAATTCGTCTACTTCATCCAATAGCAGCTGGCATTGCTTTGGATTCCTAGTGAGTATCGCGAGATCGTCCGCAAAAGCAAGAATAGATTCCGTGTACTTGTTATTGAATTTAAACCGATAACCCCATTTTTTCTCATGTTTTGTTAGAATATCTAGTAAAATATTAATAACGATATTAAATATTATTGGGGATAAACAACAACCCTGAAAAAGACCTACATTATAGCCTAAAGGTTTTGAATTGCCGTCTTTTGAGGTTATAACAAATTTTAATTTTGAATAGTATGACGCGATTATGTCGCTTACTGTCGTAGGAAAATTATACCATTTTAAAGCGAACATCAATAGATCGTGTTGTACTGATCCAAACTTATATATTACTTAACTTACTTTACTAACTTATAATAAATATTTGCTCATTTAAATACAGAAGACTATTTGGTATATAAGCAAGGCATTTATTTTTATATAATAAAATGTTAGATTCAAACCTCGTAGGCAGTAAACCTTCTCCCTTAAATATCTAGTTTATGGTGGCCATAAAATGTGGTTGAGAAAAACATCAAGTTAAATCGAACTTTAGTTGCCTCTAAGTTTCTTTACTTAAGGGACACGATTTCCTGCTGAGTTTTATATCCTATGTAACCGATGTCCTTTTTTTCCTTTAAACTTCACATATTTAATGTTAAGTGTAATTAAAAGTAGCATAATTAAGCGGAAGGAGCTCAGCGCTAAGGCATCTGGTTTAAGAGGTGGAATAGATGAAGAAATTTTAACTGAATAAGCAATAACAAGAATAGCTACTTAAAAATTCATTTAACTTGTCTAATAAAGAAATTTCCGGCTTGCATATGTATGTTTACTTGTAGTATGTACAAACGTATCCTTCAGTTTCATTTATGAAATATTTTGTTTATTTCTGGGAATCGAACCCACAACAGTCGCGTTTACAATCAGATGCTTATACAACCTTACTCTAACATTCAATCACACTTTTATGAACAACAATACAACTCTTCAGAACGTCATAAAGAGGAAACTTCTCTGAGTCAATACACAAAGGCAAATAGCAGTACATTCAGTTAATGCTAAAAATAAAACGTAATATTTTTTATATTAAGCACAAAGGAAATATAAAATTGTTACAAATTTTATTTCTTGCTACAATTTGCGATTTATTACTAATTTATTGCTTTAACACTCTGCATGTAAAGGGCGAAATTTAACGCCGTGTTTTGTCTTAGGGCGTTAAAGTTAGGAGAACACATTGTCTTGATAGGGTGTTGAATCACAAGCAGCGCTCTACATTGCAACCACAATATAAATAGTTTTGGTTATCTGTGAGAGGCAGAGAGTACAGAGGTGTTAAAGTAAATGAAAGTAAATCATTTATCCCCTAAGCGGAAATCGAACCTTTACAGTGTTGTCAGTTAAAGAGCATTGTCCTATTTCGCCACGATGACGTTTTAAATTATTCTCTTATATAAAAACGTACGAAATGTGTACAATAATGTATTTACATATAACGTATATATATGAAAAATTTCAATTCTGAATTCTTGTTTTGATTTATCTGTTATGAATTCGGCTACGACGATGTCTTTGCATAATATATTATATACTATATTATATATACCTATTATATGTAAAGCTAAAATAAAATTGCTTATTTGTGCAATAAAGTATGATAAATAAAATAAAATAAATTACTTGATCTGGCACCTGGAAAGTATTTTCACAGAGATATGTTGGGGTTGACTCAATTTGTTAGAATGTTCGAATGTGTGATCTGAGAGATACTGTTTCAATTCTCAAGTTTCAAACAAAATAAAACTGAATTTTATTCAATTAAAATTAGGGAATTTGTATAAAGAATAGAAAAATAACGATATATTTATATTTGTTAAAATTATGCTCTAAAACTATTTCAATGACCATATTATGCTCCATATATCTATGACCATAGTTTGCTCTTCACTTTCCAATAGAATATTATATTCAAATCAGGGATTTTAAGGAAAGTGCCAACCGTCGCTAATTCGGGAAGGTGCGGCGTTAGATTTATGATTGTATTGTATAACATGGTGTCCGTGCACACTTTTATATACTTTTGACTTTTCTTTGATTTATACAACTTAGATATATAAGTCCATTAAAAAGAAATCAACAAAATGAAATCAGGCTAAAGGGACACATATTAAGACACTCCGTCCTCCGTATTCTTCTCGGATGTGAGATAAAAGTGTTGAGTGACGAAACAAAAAGTATCGCTTTGTAAGAGTAATCACACGCTTTTTGTTTTATTCGTTTGTCGCTATATTTATAGTTAGGTCGCGGAAGTTAACGCAGTATTCTAATTGAACATGTTAGAATCAATACTTCTAGTAATACTTCTCAAAATTTCAAGTAAAATAATTTCCACTTTCCAGCTAGCCCACGATTAGGCGGAAAATAAGATTTCACACGTCCTCATAAATCAACATACTGAGTATATATTTGTATATAAATATACATATGCTTACTATTAACGTTATAAAACTTTTTAACTTTTATTATCAGTTACTCTAGACATGGATATTACTAAAGGCTCAAAAAGAAAGTTTAAATAATAAAAAAAGGTTTTATACTACAAAGCATGCCATCCATCTTACACGATGGATCACATGTTGTTTAAGCTTAGTATTAAGTTTCAGGTTTTTAGAAAACTTTAGATTTTTAATAATATAACAAAGTAAGATCAATTTAAGTGTTATAGTAAAATTATTTTTAAATTTTTATTTTAAATGGAAATGTTTTAAATATTTTGAGGCCAATTTACAGTACATGTAATGAAGTTCTGGGTTCAATTTACACTGGTTAAATTTTTTTTGTAAGCTGACTTAACCTGAACTGAAACTACTTTAAGGTACATATATCAATTACATCACTAGTTAAAACCAATTTCTTATAATTCCTATCTTAATATCACGATACATTCTGTATCGGATAGGATTAGCACATCACTATTACTCAGTGGATTAAAACGGATTACACCACGTAAGTTTCTTATAAAGCACCTTTTAATTTACATTTAACTAGAGTATATATTATACCTCAATTGTTTGTTATACGTAGTTCATCTTGAAAAAATCAGTCAAGTGTGATTTCAAATAACGCTCCGAGGGTTCCATACTTATACTAAAAATTGCAGGCGCATGTACTAAGTTTCTATGAAATTAGCTATACTTCTAAAGTTATACCTTTTTTAGGGTTCCGTAAGCTTCCGCTGCCTGTGTGTCCATCTAACTGTCTGTCCCCAGACTGCATCTCGTAAACTCCATTAGCTAGAAAGCTGAAATTTTCACAACTAATAAATAAACGTGTCTTATCGTATCTTAATAATTATTGATACTTTACGCTGATCACTATTAGAAATATGAAATTCACAATTAATAGTTATCATACATATTTGAGGAAATAAAAAGTAATGACTCAACAAATCAAAAACAGGAGAAATGTGTGTCTTAATACTTTATTCTGTCTCACTAAAATTGTATATTAACTAAAGCTTAATTAAAAAATCAAATAATTATAACGTTTATTACTCTATGAGCTGCACTACAAAGCCTTATCAAGACATACCAACTGAGAACCATTGAACATCAATGTCGGGCATCCAGTAATTATGAGAGTAGATTGTGGCCGCATTCTGAATGCATGTGTTACTACGATTTAGACGATTTTATATTGAACTTAGACACTGAGACTACCTACACACTGGAATTATGTATATTGTTACACTAGATATAATATCCAGCTCTTTTTCTAACTACGCTGTATTTCTTATATAGCAGGGTAGGCAGAAGAAACCTACTCCGTTCCTCACTTTCCGCCTTTCAATACAATACGTTGAGTGGCGCAACTTAACACCGCGATTCACCTTGTCGCCAGAGCGAGAAATTGAGTATAATTTATTTTCTTTGAATGAAATTATGCCGCTGAGCTACGACTGCCCTCATTTTCTCCTGTACAATAAAAAAAAATCAAATTAGTTCCTTCCAAATTAGTTCCATTTTTAATAAATAAATAAGCATTAAGAACGTAACACATATTAAAGTATATTTTTACACACTATAAAGTAGATTGGTCAACATTAATAATTATATACAAGAACATTTTTCTGCTAATTACCCGTACTACAATAAATTAATATGGCGGCAGAAGCTTATTAATATAATAGTTTTACTATAATAGTTTTACGTACTTCGTCAAAAACTTCATGTCTTTAATTCCATTTACTTAGAATATTTATCTCTTTACAGTATTATGTGTTATATAATTGTCCTTCTCATTATTAAAATATAGTTAAAAACTTACCAACAGATCATTTCATGTCTCATATGTACTCATAATGTACTCGCTTACCTCACCAGCCTAAATTATTCAATTATAATTATATACTCCACGTTTCATTTTTCTTATGTAATTATTTTTTTTAATTATAAAATAATAAATAAAACTGAAATTAAACAATTATATATTAACTCTCTAGAATTTTCCAAGCCATATTTACATGACGCTCGCGCCATTTCCCTCCTTTTTTTCTTTTTTTTTCTTAATCATACTGCATTTCAACACATTCAGCCAGCACTAAAATTTACGATACCAAAATTATTTTTTTTATTAAATATTTTCTTTAGTATTTTAAATTGTAAATTAAAATTATTTTACTATTATATTATCATTGGTATATACTGTTACAATAAATATAAACAAAATGGTAACTTGAACGAAAATTGGTCTCTGAATTGAGATTGAATCTTTAGGATAAATATTATGTCTTAATAGTTACTAAGATTTAATTTTAAACTTTATCAAAAATAGTTTTAAATATTTATTAAGTATTTAATATAGATAAATAGTACATTTTATTCTGTATATTGGTTATATGTAACTTTCCATAGATTATAGACACTAGTCGGTTCCCGCGAATAATAGATTTGAGTGGTAGATATAGTTAAAAAACTTTTTGTTGCAAAAGACAGAATTTTTAAGCCTACTAAAAAGTACATGCAAATGTGTTTTAATCAAATTCAATAGGTTAACGTGTAGAATTGGTTTAATCAATTGTTAATTGAGTTCAAGTCATATTTCTCTCCAATTCGCCTTTCTGAGATCTTATAAAATAAAAATGGTACCCAAAATAAAATTCTAGGTAAAAACTCGCTTCTCTTTGTGTTCACAATTAAAATACTTCTGCATAAAACACGTTATCCAAAGAAAAATTAGTGTGAAGATATTCCCCACTTCTAACCGAATTGTAAAGACATTATTGTGAGATATTGTCGCGTAACTTAATGCCGTGATTATGTTCTTGCCAGAGCTATAAAATTAATATATTAATGAAGTCAAACCAACCACTTTCGTGTATACATCCAAATACTGCACCACTACGGTCTCACAAAAATATATTAACAATACATTTGTACATATTAATTGCAATAACAATAATATTTTTATTTCAACGAATTATTCTCTATTATACGAATGGAGTGCAAATAGGTATACCGGAAATTGAATAAAGGAATATAATGTAATTTCCGGTCTTCATCTTTATGAAAATCTTCTAAAAGCGGGCAAATGGTAAAGATTAAATTTTTTCTTCGATAACGATAACTACGGTCGGATGTTTTGATTTGTATTACTTGTACATATACACGTATAAGTATATATGTATATATTTCTTTGACTTTATATGTATGTGAGTGTAAAATACAATGAATATTATATGATTTAATTTAATATAACAATGAAAGAGTGAAAAGAGTATTATCGCTTCAGGGTCTCTGTACTTACTCCTACTACTACACCTTCCCCTACACCTACTACTACACTTGTATGTGCTTACTTTATATAGAATAATGCTCCGAACGGAATAAATAATATGAAGACTCTTACATAAAATAAACAAGATGTTTGATTGAAAGAGACTTGGTGAAAATATATACGGAATTCTATTAGTATTGTAGTATTCCGAAATCTCACGGGATTGAGAGGTGATGTACAAGTGAAAGATTTCCCTGAAAAAATCATATTGTTTGTGACATAACCTTGTATTTCTCATTTGCTTGAAGAAAATCATACGCTTTGTAGATGAATAAGAATAACTTTACTTATGTGTACTGAGAAGGAAGAACGAAGTCCAAATCTTCAAAGACTCTATAAGACTGAGACATTGCGGAACTCAACGCTGCACTTTGTTGTAGCGGTGAAATGCAAATAAATCATCCCACTTTCTGAGAATCGAACCAATGGTATACTTGCTATTACACTATAGTGGCCTATATTTACCAAATAACTTCCGCTACAAGCTATTTATAAGAAAATCAATAGAGCCTCTTAAATTACTATTCACTCAGAGTATTCGATTACTCCATACATCTTGTCTTGAACGTTTTTGTTTAAGACAAATATCATCTTTCTTTATAAAAAAATGCTAGAATTTTCTTTTAATTATATTCCATATAGTAGGTATTACGGATACAACGACCGCTTTCTATCTGATGTGATTTATGCGATTTTGCTACTATAGCTTCACCTAATTCAATTCCTTATAGTGCAGATTCAATATATTGAGCTTATATCTCTTAGATCTACACTCCACAAAATAAAAGTATGAAGCTTAAATAATTACATGTTAAATATACATATGTTTTATATTATTTTACGAGCATATGAACATTAATTATTACCAAAATATATCAGATTTCTGAATGTCTATTTTTCTAAGTCATTTTACCTTAATACGTTATTAATAATGTAAGTATGCTCTCATAGCAGTAGTGACGTAGATGCTACATACAGGTCGTGATTTCCAGTAGACCCATATCGGATTCGATTTCCAGGTAAAATTAAATTTTATTAGTAATAATTTCCTTCAATGAATTTTCAATTTGAGAAATAAAACAAAGAATGATACATATTTTGAGCAAAAAACATTAATTTATTGTCTTATGTAACACTAATATTAACTAGAAATCAGGAGAAGTTTAACATATTAAATTATATTTATTTCTTTATTGCGCAGATAGATTAACCGTTTATTCCGCATTTAAGAAGGCTGGCAGGCTAGAATCAGGATAAATCATTACTCCACTCGATTTCGAGACATTGCGGGCTGAATGGCGTAGTTTAACATCTTGTTTTGTTTTGCCAACATGAAGAAGTTAAATAAATATGCCTTTTAGCTATCAGTGAACCCACGACCACGCTTACAGTTTTGAGATGTTTCAGTCACAGTAATTTATTTCTATAAATATTTCTGTGATTCCTGGTAAATTTTCATTCTTTTAAAAATAGTACAAAAGCAATTTCACTTAGTAAACAAGTCCTCATTAAAGAGCTCTTTATCGAATTTGGACCTTTTGCCTCGCCCAAAAACAAATCACACTTTATAAAGCATGAATAATTGCTATTTATAAAATAAAAAAAATATTTGAATGAAAGCAAATAATGTAATGTACGTCTTTTTTAACTGAATTCTGTATTTTTTTTTAGCTTCACAGTTTATCCTGCACATGGCAAGGTAGGCAGAGGAAACTGCAGGAACCATACGAACCTAGTGTAAAGACACTCCGTTGCTTAGTCCGTCCGCTTTTATCCGTCCCCACTGTATGCTGTATTTGTATGTATATATGTATGTAGGTACAAAGAACCGACTGTTAAGACTCTCCATTCTCCAGATTTCGCCTTTCGCGGCAGTGCGTGTCAAGTGACGGATCGTAACCATCCCAAGCGCGGCTTTGTCTTGTCGCGAGAGCTAATGAAATGAAAATGTATAATTCTCACCGACTGGGAAGCGAACCCACAAACTGTCATGTGAACAGATAGCTGTGCCTCTGCGCCACAACAGTCCTTATGGAAGTATTTGTAAGACACATAATTCCGTTCTAAGAATAAATTACTCAAATTATTTTTTTTTTGTTGTGTCTATACTATCATAAATGAAGATTTTACTCACCTGGAGAAATTAATAAATATACTTAAAGAAAACATATGAAAATTGATAGATGAATAGAAACAGAATGTAGTATTAGAAAGTATCACCGGTTATACTGAGCTATGAAGGAGTCTTTATCACGATTTCCAAAGGTATATAAAATCTCATTACACCAGTAAGCATACTTCACACAATTTTACCTTAACTTTAATCATGTTTTTTAATAATAAAAGGTTACCGAAGAAATTTTGTTTCATTTATATTTATATGTATTTTCCTTTTTATATTTAAGCACTCATCGTTCTTTGTGACGTAGCTGGGTGACCTTAAATATAAATTACTTTTTAAATATTTTTATAAATAGTTTCTTGTTTATTTCCTTTTGGGTGAGTTCAATTGAGTGATTAAAGTTTGACCCCATTCCTATTGACAAACACACCTGAAATAGACCTAGATATATTTTGGTACACACTGCTCATAATGGAGATTGATTCCCAAACCGATGCATTTTCTTGAGAAGCTAAACCACTACACCAAGATAACCTCAATCTTAATAATTTAACTTTAATCATAACAAATATTCTGATACTTTAGGGGAGTGGAAAAGAAAATTAGAGAAAATTAAATTATAAATCATTAAATCGTTCAATTCTACGAATTTACTTGACATCCATCACGATGGCAGAATTTGCTATGAGCCCTGTTTTTTAAATTTTTACTGTTTAGAAACATGTTTTGAATATGTTATATTATGTGGCTGCTCTATATATTTTAATTTTTGTTCGAGAAAAAACGAAAAATAAGGTGAATTGTTTTTAGTAAAAGTTATAAAGTTTTGTTCAGGTGTATAGATATATTAATTTTATGGATCAAATTCTGGTAGGTTAAGATTTTCTTGACTTAACACTAGGTTCTCTCTGCCTCACCTGAGTGATGAATGGGTGAAGCAAAAAAACAAATTCTTATATAGCTAACGTAGTTCTTCAAAGTGATATTACTTGTAAGCACAAAGTTATGGAACCTTTATATTTACGACTATTAAAACTTCATAATTTAATGTAACGAGCTTTTAAGCAAAACAGACTAAATGGAGCTTCATGTAAAAAAAATGTTAAAATTTGGATAAATTTTCATGATAAATTTTCAAAGAAGAAGCTCTACTAAGCTATATATTAGAAGGCTATAAAGATTTTCCTAGTCCCAAGGACCTATACCAAATATTAAACCTCTACTATCCGTAGCGATACAACTGTGTTGTCTTTTATTCAGTCACTTAGTAAGGAAAATATTTCAAAACTAAAAGCTATAGATTTTAAACTCTTCTTCTGGAATATAACTTGATACTACCTAGTGGAACATAAAAATAATTTTCTCTCCTGAGTAGAAAACGAACCTACAAAGACCTTATCATTATTGTAATTCATAAAAATTTATATACTCATATAAGCAAAATCATTTAAAGTAGCTCTTTGACAAGTGTTTAAAATGGCCCTTGCTGGCAGATGGTTCAAAACTCAAGTACCATAGCTTTTAGTACTAACCGCTTACTTTTAACTTTAAATCTAAAGAGACTTTCCTGTTAATATGTATGTGAATATGTTATCCTCCAATATAGAAGGAAAGTGTTATATAGGCATAAGATTTCATTATAAACGCTAATTTTTTTTCTCTTTTCTAGTAAGACGTTGGTAAGTTTTTTTTGAATTTTGTTAGAATGTGCAAAACAGAGTATTTCACTTGGCTTTCTCTATCTCAGAAATGAATGCATATTGGAATCCGATTCAGATTCTGACGTCATTGAACAATGTGAAGTATTTTCATATACACGAAATCACAACCAGAATCTTGAACAAATAGGTAATGGTGCACAAAGCGATGGATGAATTTAGAATATTTCAATTTCACATTCTGGTCGAACGTTAAGTAATAGTTAAATTTAACTTTAAGCAGATGATTGGTTTAATTAAAATTGTACGTTTCCTTTTCTAGTTATTCCCATTTGTTGTAGAGAGAGTATTTGTGATTATGACAGAGTAAAATAATTCTTAGAAATAATATTTGCCCTTCCTACATGGAGGGGAACATTTATGGATCGATATACGAATTTGAAACATATGGGGAACCTAGTGTTAACATTTACTGTTTTCCGCTTTCATAATATCTAAATATTGTACATTGAATGGAGAAACTCAGCACCGTGCCTTTTCCTGCGAGAACGGAGAAACGAAAATAAATGAATACTTAACTTTCCGATATGGGAAGAACCCGCAACCAGTGAGTCATTGAGACGATGTCCACATACTTCTTTAAGAAGGGCAAGAAATAGAATTTACTTTTCCGAATCAAACAAATAAACAAAATATCATTTACTGGGCAAAGTCTCTTCAAATAGAATAAATTTCTTTGAATTGCAAATGTTTCACACAATTGGTGAAAACGAGGAAAACTTTAAATAAACGATTGATGAGAACATCAATGTTGAATTAAATATTTCTGTAAATTTAATTTATTTTTACCATTTAGGGTTTCGTATCAAGATGAAACTAATAAGAAATATCTGGATCTACATTACTTTGGGCTGTAGTATACAGAAACTTCCAAGTCAATCCAAACGTATCTTGGTAGCGTCTGGAATTTGTGACATAATCATAGCTTATAGAGTACTAGAAATTAGAAATTTATAAATGTATCAGAGGAAAAATTATTACAAATTTATAAACGTTGTTTTTTTTTTAATTTTTTTCATATCTTCTCACTTTATCCTACGCATGGCAGGGTAGGCAGAGGGAACTGTGTAACATAGACACTTAGTGTTATGACACTAACGGAGTGTCTTAGCCCTCGCTTTCTCCGTTCCTATATATATTTTGTCTATTTCATATAAACTTAGCGCCTTCACTCACAACCTTTAGTTTGCTAAGTTAAATAAATTGTAATTCCCACTGATCTACTATAATAAAAACTAATACGGAACCCTCAATGAGTGAGTCCTGCTCAGACTTGACCGATTTTGATAGTTTACTAGCAGGTTATGAATACTTGTAATTTAACTGATTTATTAGGTGCAGTATACATTAAGTCCAGCGACATCTACCTGGTGAAACTATATTTCCCTGACGAATTATTTGTTTATATTATATTAACCAACTTTCTCTTCGTTCTCCTTTCGATACTGTAACAAAACGTGAGTAGTATAGTAATTTAGTAGAGTAGCATAGTATTTTTTTTTTCTATGGAAATATCAATATATTACCATAGAAAAAAAATACTATAATTATAGAAGCTTTGTATATGCAAAGCTTCAATATCAATCAACATCAGGTAACACTGATAGAACATTTATCACGCACATTCACTCAACGTCAAGAACGACTTATAATGTTGAAACAGATATTGGAATAACTTTGAAATTTTCCATCCATTATAACTAAAGGGCAGGAAAATTAAAGAACCAGGTAGTAGGACTCTCTGTAATGCATAAAGTGACTATAGTATACATTCAGGTTACAAATTTATTTGTTTCTGGATTTCGTGTAATTTTTTTAAAGAATTAATAATAAATTGGGTTATTCAAGTAAATTATACGACTAAGCTGTACGTTTTGAGACGACTGAACTGTTTTGTGCTTGGCAGTTTTTTAATTAAGCAATAAAACTTATATAAGACGAAAGTTTTATTAAAAACTTGAGAGTTGTTATTAAGATACTTACAATTATAGCTATCAGTGTAAATGAAAAAGATTTAATAGCAATAGTACACTTAGCTCTTAAAAACTAATTCCTTCTTTATGTAGCTTCTAAGATATTAAGTAATCTAGTTTTTACTTGTAATTGTAGTTGAAGTGTTGTTTTTTTTTTAAATACTTTGTATATTGTACTTTAATAATAGTCGTCAATTAATACATAAAGTAAATCTTGAAACGAGTATCTGTACACTATGTTCTTTCAACCTACCAAGGTAAATGATAAAGAATTCAGGCTAGTTACAGCTATAAATAATTGAAGTTCAAAATTAGACCATAAAACAAAAATAAAAAAATGTCTATTAAATTTCCTATTCGCTTAAACGATGATTATTACTAAATCCACTTTAATAACCCTAAATAGATCACTCTATACAAAAGAGAATTAAGATCAAAGGGTGGAAGTAATCTTACTCTAATACTAGTTAATTATGAATGAGACGGTGAGATACTTACAAACAGATCACACGTTTTGCAGCGATGGGCGGAATTCTACAAGGAGATGTATGAATGTGATGACGCTTCTGCCTCAAGTGACAGCGACAAGCTGAGTCTTGATGTAGCAGATGGCGAAATCAGTATAAAAGCAGTTGAGAGTGCAATAAGAAGCTTGAAATGTGGTAAGTCAGCGGGAGCGGATGGAGTTACTGCCGAGATGATCAAATATGGTGGACCTCGCATCTTGGACTTATTCTGGTTTCTGTGCAATTTATGCTGGAAATCGGGGGAGGTCCCAGATGATTGGCAAGGTGCAGTCATCGTGCCTTTGTATAAAGGCAAAGGTTCACAGATAGCCTGTGCAAGCTATAGGGCAATCAGTTTGATTAGCTTAGGTGGTAAAGTATATACAAAAATTTTAGCGAGAAGAATGCAAGACAGATCCGAAAGGCTACTGTGGGAGGCCCAAGGAGGTTTTAGACCTGGAAGAGGATGCATGGATCAGATCTTTTCTATCCGTATGATCACAGAGAAGTTTTTGGCTGTAAACCAAAAGGTTTTCTGTGCTTTTGTGGACTTGGAGAAGGCGTTCGACAGGGTTGTGAGAAAGAAGTTGTGGGAGATACTACCCCGGTACAATGTGGACGGACCCTTGCTGCAGGCTGTAAAATCTCTTTATAGAGATCACTCAGCCTGTGTGCGAGTAGGAGCCGACATGTCGCCTCGGTTTGGCATCCAATCGGGTGTCAAACAGGGTTGTGCCATGTCGGCTTGGTTGTTCAATTTGTATTTGGATAGCTGTCTCCAAGGACTGAAAGAAAGTGACATGGGTGTAAAAGTGGGTGACTTGAAGGTAAATTGCTTGTTGTACGCAGATGATGCAGTGCTTATTGCATAATCAGAAAGCGAGTTGCAGGCATTGGTCACCATTCTGAAAGACGAGTGTGAAACTAATGGTCTAAACCTGAATGCAAGTAAGACAAAGGTTCTGGTATTTGAAAGAGACGAGGAAAGGACGGAATGCAAGATTTTCGTGAATGGAAAATTATTGGAACAAGTGAACGAAGTAGTATACTTGGGAAGTATGTTAAGTAGAGATGGTAGATACGAAATGGATGTGGAAAGACGTGTTGCTGCCGGTAACAGAACGAACGGTGCCTTAGCTGCGTTGTTGAGACGGCGGAACGTCAGCGTCGCTGCACGTTTGGCCGTACACAATGCAGTTTTGGTTCCGACGCTGTTATATGGCAGTGAAACGTGGGTATTACAGAAGAAGAATGAAAGAAAGATGAATGCTGTGGAGATGCGATCTCTTCGAAGGATATGCGGAGTCAGCTTAGCTGACCGAATCCGCAACGAAGAGGTACACAGGATGGTAGGTACCAGCGAGGATGTCACAGTAAGAATGAAGAAGAACGTGCTCAGATGGTTTGGGCACGTCGAAAGAATGAGTGACGAAAGAATGGTAAAAAAGATATATGATGGAAAAGTGAGTGGTAAGAGAGGTAAGGGGAGACCTCGGTTGACTTTCGAAAACACAGTATCGAAGATACTGGAGGAAGGTCACGTAAAAAGCATGAGGACTCCCCGGAGAGCATGCATGAAGAGGTTAATGACAGTGGACGAGGCGAAAGAGGTATGCAGGGACCGCAGCGTTTGGCGCTCCGTTCTCTCTGACTACCCCGCTAGGGATAGAGCGTGAAGCTATGTATGTATGTATGTATGTATGAATGAGACAAATTAGGCAGAGACGTTGCTGAATTTGTTAGAGGCTTTATATGTAATTTATTTTTCACTAGCATCTAGCTCGCGGTTTGGCTCGCTTAAATAATGTTTTTTTATTATTCCGACTTTACCTCGATGAATGTATATTATATTTATGTGTTCAGATTTACTCTAATATAATATGCATATGAACTCGAGATGTGCTCGAACTCACAGTATATCGTGTTTTATAGACAGACGCTGTGTCTCTATGCCACTACGGCCTACGGCTACTCAAATAAAGTTGAAATATTAATTAATATTGAATGCTTAATTTAAATACACACTACACAGTACTTGGGTGAAAAATTTCAGGGGATATTTAGAATAGGTTAAGTTGGTACTTAGCCACAACGTTAGTTGTGTAACTTCTCTAGGAGAGAAGATGCCTTTGATGTCGACACCGCAGTACTCGTATGAAGGAACTTCTGTACAAGTTTTAATGATATACATGAGAAGAGAAGACACAACTTAGCGTTCCATGGATTCACCGTGCGGGTGCCGGGCCCATCGTGTTGTAGGAAGAGGAGCTCCGAGCAGCGCTTGGGACTTGCGACCCAAGTGTAGGTTTAAAGGGGCCCCTTTAAAATGCATTAACGCTCACCTTCACTGTCCGAGCTCCTCCCACTACCTAACCAAATTTTAAATGATTCTACCAAAGCCGCCTTCGAAGTGCGTTCTAGAAATGAATTTGTGATAGTTCTAGACAGGCCGAGATCTTTTAATAAACTATAGAGAGATTTCGCTGTTATACCTCTCGCTCCTACTTCAACCGCATATAAGCTAGCTCTAAACCTATTCCTGGTCAGTTCGTTTGTAAGATCGAAATACTTGTTGAGTTTAAGGTGGTAACTTTTCGGGATATTTGTTTCCCACGGAACTGTAAGTTCTACCAGTACTACGCGTTTTAGGCTTCGAGAATATAGAAAAATATCCGGTCTGGATGACGAAACACAAATATCCTCAGGGATTTTATACTGTTTCTCATACGTGTCCATCACAAGTGTCCAATCAGGAGCTGGATCTAATATGGAGAAAGGCTTTTGTATAGGTTTTTTATGAGAACCTTCTTTCACAAACTCTATTGAGCGTTTGCTGGTTGTTATGTTTCTCTGTGCTCTTGCTACTGAAAGACTAACGGCTTCACGTATGATTTCCAGTACTTTGTCATGGCGCCGCGAGTAATGACCACTATCCAAAAGTACCCTACACCCCACCAGCATATGTTTAGCTGTCCCCACTGCCTCTTTACAGATGTAGCAAGATTTATCGGTAGCTTTACCCCATCTCACTAAATTACTTTGATCTGGAAGAGTCATTTGGAACGCATTTAGGTAGAATTTTAACAGTGCTGGAGACCAGTCGTGAATTAGGGTGCGCCATTTTAAAGCTAAAGGGATACAGAATTCTCCTATAGTTAGCCACTCATTTTGCATTTCTAAGCCCATTGCGTGCACCTTATACTTATCGTTCTCGTCTTGCCGAATAAAAGATTTTATTATGTCTGTGTCTTGGACTTTCCTCTTTGATCCTAACCCTACTTTACTAAATTGTGCTCCTATCATAAATTGCTTATGGAATTTAAGTCTTGACTCGAGCTCTGGGACACTTCTGTCTTTTGGAAGTGAGATAACAATCTCATCCCGTGATTTTCCCAGAATATGTGTTTTGGCGACTCTTAGATGTTTATAGAGCTCCGATGGTTTCTTTAATCTCAACCCAAAATTATTTTTGTCTCTAAATAAGGTTGAGGTGTCCGCCGAATGCGCTAGCCCAAGCCAAAACTTCAGCATCTTTATGACGCTTGCATCTAACTTTGCCAAGAGAGTTTTATTAAAATCATATATGAGGAAAGGCCAATTCAGACGTGATGTTAGAAAATTGTCGTAAATCCAAGCTTTCTTGACATTACTTATAGGTTGATGGTCTACCTTTTCAAGATCCGTCATAAAGCTGTCGACTAGTACATCTAAAGATGGAGTTCGGCCTTTGTAATCTATTTTCTTACCGAGAAATTTAAAAGGTGCCGCTTCGGAAACTACAGCAATGCTTTCACCGGCAATTTTTAGTCCCGGATCGTAGGAGGTATATTTTGTGTCTCGTCTTCCCAGACAAAGACAGTGACACTTACTAGGTTTTGTCCTCATTCCTTTTGTCCACGTGCAAAATTCGTCTACTTCATCCAATAGCAGCTGGCATTGCTTTGGATTTCTAGTGAGTATCGCAAGATCGTCCGCAAAAGCAAGAATAGATTCCGTGTACTTGTTATTGAACTTAAACCGATAACCCCATTTTTTCTCGTGTTTAATTAGAATATCTAGTAAAATATTAATAACGATATTAAATACTATTGGGGATAAACAACAACCCTGAAAAAGACCTACATTATAGCCTAAAGGTTTTGAATAGCCGTCTTTTGAGGTAATAACGAATTTTAATTTTGAATAGTATGACGCGATTATGTTGCTTACTATCGTAGGAAAATTATACCATTTTAAAGCGAACATCAATAGATCGTGTTGTACTGATCCAAACGCGTTTTCTAAATCTATCCAACATACCGTAACTTGTCTCTCACACGTTCTGGCGTCTTTTAAGCTAGCAGTTAACAAACTATTATGTTCCAGGCATCCAGAAATTCCGGGTAGAAACCCTTTCTGGTAATTCGGCCTGAAGTACCTATTGCTAATCATGAAATGAGTCATTTTCGTCTGAAGTATTGAGAAAAAGATTTTAGATAAAGTATTGGTGAGAGCAATCGGTCTAGTATCCTTTGGATCTGTTACCCGGTCTTTTTTGGGAATGAGGACAAAAACTGCTTCTCCAAAAGACGTAGGTATTTGCTTTCTTGACCAGATTTTATCATATAAGTTATGGAGGTATTTACGAACTGATGAACATTTTTTGTACACTATATAGGGGATACCATCAGGACCTGGAGCTGATTTAGATGGTTTCTTTTTAATCTGTTTATTTATTTCCTCTAAAGTTGGTGGGTCACCTTGAAAGTCAATGTAAGGAATCTCAGGTCGTTGTTTATTTGGCTCCTTATATAGTCTTTCTATATTAGGCACTTCGTATGTGCTTCTATAATGCTCATAAGTTGCCTCATTGGTCAAGAGAAGCCTACCCCTATCTTCCTTAAAAATGTTTTTTGAGTACTCAAAAGGATTTTTATCGAAAGCAACCTCGTGTTTAGCCCGATCGAAATTATTATAATTTTCCGCGATCTGTAACGATATTCCCTGAATTAATTTCAGGGTTGACCGAAGCGCCCTAGACAACTGATGACTAAGATGATTATCGCCTAAAGCTTTGGCCGCACGAAGATTCTTTTTCAGTTCTCTTTTTTTCCTCCTCATTTTCGACTTAAACGCGTTTTCTTTGTTTTTATGAGCGTAATAATTTGGAGGTGGATATATATCATTAAAATAGTCGTAAATAGTTTTTTGGAAAGTTTCAACTTGCAAGTCTAACTCCTGTTTCGAGCCCCGATGCTCTAACAGGACCGCTAATTGATCGTCGTGTACTTTCCATGTCGTTTGTTTAATATTAGGAATGCTAAGACGTGTCCGGGTGACTATGGACTCCTGATATTGTTCACTTAATGGCTCACCATGGGACATATGAGGGTCAACTCTATCCGCAGTGATAGTCGAAGAGCTTACCGACGACTGTCGTGCTTCAACACCATCATGTGTTTTTAGATGTTTTATATACCAGGCTCTTCTCTTGTAAATTTTCCCGCACGTGGGGCATTTCAAGTCCGTATTCGCGCCGCTTTCGTTATTTATTTCCACCGGTGGACAGATCTTCCGCCCCCCCTCTCGGACTGTCCCAGGGGTATTTTTCTTTTTCGGACTTTTAGCTACTAATTTCCTGGGCTTGGCTTGCTAGGCCATTGCCCTCGGCTGTCTTTCCAACAGTCAGCTGTCTTCCCAGCTGCCAGCTGTCTTTCCAGCAGTCAACTGTCTTTCCAGCGTCATCCCGTCTCTCCGGGCTGTCAATTTAAATGAGAAGAAACAACTTAGCGTTCCATGGATTCACCGTGCGGGTGCCGGGCCCATCGTGTTGTAGGAAGAGGAGCTCCGAGCAGCGCTTGGGACTTGCGACCCAAGTGTAGGTTTAAAGGGGCCCCTTTAAAATGCATTAACGCTCACCTTCACTGTCCGAGCTCCTCCCACTACCTAACCAAATTTTAAATGATTCTACCAAAGCCGCCTTCGAAGTGCGTTCTAGAAATGAATTTGTGATAGTTCTAGACAGGCCGAGATCTTTTAATAAACTATAGAGAGATTTCGCTGTTTTGTGTTATAACCTATTATGAAGTTATGTAAATTATATAAAATTAAAATATTGTAATTTATTATATGCAAAATGCATCGGGAAGCTAAAAACAATTAAGATATGAACGATTATTTATTATGTATCTTAATGCTTTTCCATTGTCAAACATCTCAATCTTCAACAATTCTTCAACCATCAGTCACTGTTGTCGTACAATATACACAACATAAAATATTATAAATAAAGTTAATTATAAATATGCATTTTAAAACATTGTTTACGTACAAGCTTATTTACTCGTATTTCAATAAGTCTGAAAATAAACAGAAGTGGAAATCCAAAAGAAATCCAAAATATCTTCAGAAATACTACATACTGATCTCACATCAGCTCACTCACTCTTGTCTGCTGACAGCTCAGCAATTAAAAACTAAACACGTCATTAATTGATGGAGATTCACAAAGAGATTGCAGTAAAAGGTACCTGTTATTATTAACGTGAGCCACACGAGCTTGTGGGAGAAATATTTTTAATTCTAATTTTTATGAATGTTCATATCAATGTATATTAGTATGTATCTGTGTGTATTTATTTAAAACACAAAATGTGGCATAAAATACTTGACATTAATAGCATTGAAGTAACTAACTGTACCTATAGTCAGAGTTATCTCTGACATCTCGAACGTGTCATGTCATATACAACAGCAGAGCTATAGCCTAGGTTAGAAAAAACTATAAAGTATTCTAAAATATAAAACAAACAACTAGCAGGATATACAGAAGAAATCTAGTGTTAAGACACTCCGTTACCCACTTTCCACCCAGTTAGCGTCTTAAGTGGCGGAACTTAGCGCTGTAGGTAGGTAACAAAATTAATAATTACAAATGAGAAAACTACAAATGAGGTTTGACCCCACGACTATCGTTTACATTCTTATACTGAATATTTACTTTACGTTATGGATGTAAATAAAGCAGAATTCCACTTAAATGTGGAATAACGTTTTATAACCAATCCACAATCCTTTTGCTCGGGTAACCGCAATCTACCCTATTTAATGCTCGACTTGGCTTATTAGAAAATATTTTGTCACTAGATTTCTGTTTGTCTTTTGTAATTTGAGAAATAAATTCATTACTTAATTATTAAAATGTTTAAATGACCTCGTTTTTAGACTACTTCGGAAAGAGATTTTTTTTTTAAAGAATAAACATTGTTATGTAGTCATAGAATTATTAAACTGAGGGATTTCAGAGAAAAAAGAAAAATAAATAAAAACATAAGTGGTATTATAAATAAAAACATAAGTGGTTTATTCACTAATATTTTGGACACCAATGACGAATGAGCCATTAAGGATGGGTGGTGATGAATGACGAAAGTCGTCTATCATCTACATTCAAATTAAAGCAGAGAGTACCTAATTTCGTGCGTTTCGTGCAATATGCGTATAGTAAGACAGATGGAGGAAGCCAAATGCAATCTTTACAAATTGCATTGTCATTTTATTAGAACAAACAAAATGAAAACTATTTTTTATCCCCTGCTGGGAATCGAACTCACAACCATCTCTTATTTTTCTTCTTGAAAATACATATTTGGTATATAAATATGCAATATACATATGTGATAAAAATATGATATATTGAAAGCCTATATTAGTTTTAACCAACTTATTCGATAGTAAATAATCGGATCGGCTGTACCGCACACTATCAGTCTATTTAATGCTTGATAAACCTCTGATGTATGGAGTTAGGAGATTTTGTGTTAGCGATATATCGTTCTTTGAATTTAATGAACGTAACTTAAAAGTTCAGCTGACATTGACTTCTAACTGAGGAAATACTGTTAATACTTTTTAATTATATATTTTAATGCTTTTTTCAGGTAAGTTACCAATTTCCAGAATATGTAAGTCTATAGTGTAAGTTCAAAGTATGTAATGTAAAGGTACAAGTCGTATAAGGAAAAGTAATTTCTATGATTATAGTTTCGTTTTTGTTACCATGTTACTGGTTCGACGTCAACGTTGTGAGTGGGATACAATGTAAAAATATGTTTTAATTTTAGTGACGTTATTCCTATAGTATTACAAGTTTTTAGTTTTCAAGATTTTTAGGAAAGTATTAGTAAAAAGATAAATGAAGTGTCTCAACAGGAATTAATAAAATTAATAGTTATCGAGTGAAACTTTTATCACACTACAAAAAGCTTCAATAATTTAGCTCTTTATATATGGCACCTAAAAGTTCTAGATGTTACAGTTGTGCATTTATCTAGATTTTACAGTGATGCAACTGTCTGTTCACTAAGAGCTCCTTTAACAAATGAAATGGGAATTATAAATTTCAGTTGAAAATACTTGAGAAAGGAGATCTTGACTCTAAAAGTAAGAGTGAACTTGTCTCTAAAAGTAAAAGTTAAGATTGTACTTTAAATAGTTTCTTTTACTTTAAGACGAACATTAATAGAGATTATAAATTGATGTTAGACTAATTTTGTTATGTACCCTGAAACATGTTTCAGTTTCAATTGAACTTTATTTACGTTTAACCACCAATGTTGTAACAGTATTATTGGATTATCCTTCACTTCATATATTGAAATTTTTAATAAAATGTCATATTTTTTTTAAATTTTCTTATCAAATTGAAAGCAAATTGTTTTGAAGTAACAAACAAACCGACAAACCACGACAATGTAGTGTTTATATGAATGTTGAAAATTTGGGAATATCTATAACAAATTCAGTGTTATTCAGTCAAAGGTTGTTTTACGTCGACGTTACGTTACGTTAGTTTCGTCTGTTACAATTTTAATGTTAATATAGATTTTTCGTGAAAGCAGAAAAGATAGAGATCATAAAAATATAGAGAATAAAGTGTCAGAAAACTCTGTTTTTATAATTTGTTCATGATTTTTTATTACGAGCGGCTTTGCTAGCATTTTTCAATCAGAAAACACACTTATATTAAAATGATTAACATTATGTAATGCTAAGTAGCATATAGAAGTGTTCTATACAAATAAATAACATTTAAATTCTAATTAATAGTTTCCAAGAATTATACGTTGAACCAAATAAATTTTTATAAAGCTTTTGCAGATTTATAATATTAATATAGAATACGTTTTAGAACATATATTAGAAATTCAATATATAACTTAAGTAAGTCATCTTAGAGCAATGACACAACGCTTGATTGGGAACAAGATAAGTTCAATTTCCACTTAGGAAAATTAATTATTATTATTTTCTTGCTTTGTTTCGCCATTTGTGTAAGAGTCAGTGACCTTACATGATTCCCTCCATCTTTACTGCTATATGCGGAGTACAACTACGAGTTATTTTTTCAATTACTTTATTTATCTAATAAGTTACAAAAGGCAAATAACTGTTATATTTAAATAATACAAATATAAAAGGGTAAAATTATCGCAACCGACCAAGCGTTGTAAATCTTATTTACGAAACCCATGTTGTTTAATTTTGCTTACATTTAAGCCAATTTATCGTTTATTTTGTACGTTATCTATTAAACAGATGTGAGCATGAAAGACTGTATCGAGGCCGTCTTAGCGCAAAGATGAAGAGTTTTGTATGTAAAAGCGGTTAATGTGGGTTCATGGAAGCTACATATATTTATTTTCCGACTCTCGTAACAATACGAACAACGAGTTGAATATCGTCTACTTACCACGCAATGTCTTGAACATGCGACGGAAACCGGAAGAAGAAGTGTCTTAACACTAGGTTGATATAAGCTGGACACAGAGAGGAGCTAGAACACAGAAAATTAAGAATATGCTTTCATTGAGTTTTAATATGCGTAGAACAGAGAGAGCTTGGATCGTTTTTTTATCATTTATATCGTTTTTTTATCATTATATTCTCTAATGACATGGAGAAACAAGAATATTTATGAACCCGACAGAAATTGATCTCAAAGCCATCACAAGTTCTGTGAGCTTGAGTACCAACATTCAGTGTAATACGTATGAATAATATAATATGTAAAATTATTTCCATTTGCTAAAGTAGCTCTCTTAGTGATGAATATTTTATACACTGAGCTCAATACATAAATAAAGCCTTATTAACATGTATGTAATCATTTATTTTTCTGTACCGAGAGAATGCCCTCTAACTACCTAACTAAGGATAAAGCGTTAAGCTATATGTGTATGTATGTATATAAGTTTGTAGAACAGAGTCTTATAATACTAATAAGTTTGTAGAACAGAGTCTTATAATACTAATTTTTTTCATATATATTTTTTTTATTTATAACTTTTCCACTTAGAATCATTAAATGATCACATGTGTACGTCAGATAGAGCGAACGGAGGATTGTCAGAGGAGCCCAATTCGATAATAAATATCAAATAAAACCTACACACTCCACGACTTAAAACTAAATTTATGAGGGTTCCAAGCGTGGCCTGATGAGAAGAGCCCACAACAAACTAAACCAGGTTTTCCTGAACCTATTGTGATCACTTCTCAAACGTCATTCTAACTTATGACATGAAAACACAAAGAATTTAATGTCTTATTATTAGGCTATTTTTGCTCACTAAGTCACATGTTAGCTTTACATACTTATCAGTAAAGGCATCGTTGCTTAGAGACAATATCTGAGGTTATTATATATCTAATATCAACGAGACTGTTGTGGATGTGATCTAAGGAGAAGTAATTGTCTACATATACCTACTTCGATAAGATAAAGCTTAGCGTTGAATTCTTTGAACTTATCATATACAGTAGAAACTCTATCATCCGGCCCTCGGTTATACGGATTCGTGATTATCCGGACCACAGGGTAATCGAACTAAATATACACGCTGGAGCCCGCGTTTAAGTTATTAGACATTTTCAATCAAATAAACATTGATTTTTGTTAATATATACCATTTATTTTTAATAAACATATATTATTATACACTTACATATGTATGGTCGAAATTCGATTACCCGATTTCATTCAAATGTGCATACATTCAATTATCCGGATTTTCAATTGTCTGAATGCCTTTCAACAAGAATTAATCGAGTCTCTACTGTAGAATATCTAACGCGTGAGTATGCTAAAACTGTTTTGGCACTTTGTGGTCTCTACCAATGTTGGCGAAGATTAAAGAGAAATTTGACTTGTCCATAATAAAATTCGAACTTACACCTATCGTTGATAAGATAATTATAAAAACAAAATTTGTAGTCAAATTACACCACGCTTTAGTTTAAATAATAACATTAGGCCCAATTACCGTTGCTAGGTAACGGCGGTACCCTAATTTTAAGTGACCTACTTGCGAATGAAGCTTGCGAATGTTGAGCAACACTGGGTTTAACTGTGAAATAGATGAGAAGGTTCGCGATGATAGCTACTAATAGTAGTTTTGTGTTGTTTTCGGTCAATTGCTTTAATATGTCCTTATTTTTTATTATTATTTTCTTAAAAGTAAATGATAGAGTTTCGTTATTTTTTATTACATTTTAATATGGTGACTATAATGAGAATTGAATGTATGTCTTATATAGTTTATGTAGTATTTTTATGTAGGCAGAAGGAGGCTATTGTTAAAAAACGTCAATCCAATAAATTCCACATTTTGGGACCTCATTGAGTGGCGGATTTAAAGGCGAAAGGTCCTTGCTTTGGTACTCCATTCCTTGTAAATTAAAAACAATGTTATAATGAATGGAAAAAGGGGAAATTTAAATTTAAAAATACTTAAGATTATCATTTACTCGCGCATATGCGCTTGGACTAACAAAAAGCGCGCACAAACTAACGTATAAGATTTAATTAATTACCATTATACTGTTCATTTTCGAGTATCGGCTATATTTTCTTAATAGGAAAATTCTAGGTCAAAGCGTTGCCGCTCTAAGTGTGCGCAATTAAAAGTTTCTCCCCTAATTTCACTCTGTATCGTGAATGAGATTGAGAAAGCAGAGGAAAGATAAAGTCTTAACATTTTGTTTCTCACCACACAGCTTGTAACCCAATAAAAAGTGAAAAGTTCAACTCACAACTCACGTTTACACTCATATGATATTCCACGGCGCCACGACGGCCTGACTAAATTATGACAAAAGGACAATTATACCTACAATACTTTCACTTGTTACTCTGAAACAACGAAATATCTTTGAAGCTAAAATACGACTCCTATAACAAATAGAATATTTGGCAACAGGGTACCTGGTAGTACCAAGTAGTACCAAGAAAGGTGTAGTGGTTTTGTTTGTGAAAAAATTACTATAATCTGTAAATTGTTTTACTCACCGCTTGGTTTAAACAAATATTTGTATTTAAAATAACTATATTTTTTTTAACATTTAACCTTTAGAATGGAATCCTATAAAGAGATATATGAATGTTATGATGTCTCAAGTACCAGAGTAAAAGCCAAGTTCAGTCTTCTTTGTAGATGGCGAGATCAGTATAAAAAAAAAGAGTTGAAATTGGGAGTGCAATAAGCCTGAAAGGTGGTACATACTATAACAGGAGCACATAGAATTACTAAGGAGATAATCTAATATATTTGTCTTCGAATCTTGGACTTGTTTTGGTTTTTATGTAATTTATGCTTTATCGGGGGAGGTCTCAGATAATTAGCAAAGTGCAATCGTCATGCCTTTATATAAAAGCAAAGGTTCACAGATAGGTACAGGTAGGTTATTGCCATATGCAAACATTTTAACAAAAGAAATGAAAGAGTGGTCCGAAAAACTGTTATGGGAGGCAAAAGGAGGCTTTAGACCTGAAAGAGGATTCACCAATCAGGTCTTTTCCCTCTACACAATCTTAAAAAACTTTTGGCTGTAAACCAAAATCTTTCTGTGCTTTTGTTGACATGGAGAAGGCATTTGACCGAATTGTAAGAAAGAATTCATGGGAAATACTGCTCCGGTACAATGTAAGCAGACCTTTATTGCGGATTATAGTCTCTTTTTCTAACTCAGCCTGTATATGTGTAGGAACTGGCATGCCGCCTTGGTATAGCATTTAACCAGTTATCAAACGAGGTTGTACATGGCAGTTTGGCCCTTCAATTTGAGTTTAGATAGCTCTTTGTATAACTTGAATGCAAATTGCCAGCTATGCGTAAATGATGATATGCTTATTGCATCATCTGAATGTGAGTCACCTTTTGAAAATAATAATATAAATTTGAATGTAATTAAGACTAATGTTCTGATATTTAAAAGAGGATAGAACGCAAGATTTAAGTGAATGGAAGTATTATATTTGGAAAGTATGTTAAGTAGAGATGGAAGATACGAAATGTATGTAGAAAGACGAACTGCTGCCGCTAATGGAATGAATGTCTGTGTGGCTGTACGTTTAGTAACGAAACGAAGATCACAAAATGGTAAGTAACAGTGAAAATGTCACGGTGAGAACGTTGAGAGAGTGAGTGACGAAAGAATAATAAAAAAAGATAAATGAGGCAAAAGTGAGTGGTAATAGAGGTAATCCTCTTACCTCTATTACCACTCACTTTTGGCTTGGTGTAAGGTCACGTAAAAATCATGAGACCTGGAGAATATGTATTAAGAAGTTATTGACAGTGGACGATTTGAAAGAAGTACGCAGAGACTGCAGCGGTTGGCGCTCTGTTGTCTCTGAATATTCTGCTAAGGATAAAGCGTGAAGTTATGCATCTGTGGAGAAAGAAAAAGATAAAATTTAAGTAAAAATTCTATAAGCGCCATCTATAAAGCAACACTGCAACTAAGCTTTAGTTCAATCATTGCCATCTATCGTCAAGAAAAGAAACGAAAGGAGTTACAATTTTTCATAAAGATGGCATTTGTAGAGCAGAAGAATTTACCAACAGATGGCGCTGTCATTATGAAACTCCTAATTTATCTGCAAAATACCTTGCGTCTATAAATTATATGAAGACGTAATATTTAAGATTGAACTATTATTTTTTATTTATAAAAAATGTAATATCTAGACTCTGTTTAATAATAATAACAATTTCAAACTCCAATACCGATGACCAAAATAAACTTAGTGTGTTATCTTTACAAAAAATAAAACAGCGCCATCTAGTTTGGTAATAAAAAACTGAAAAGTCTAAAAGCGCCATCTATAATAGTCATGAAAAGCTATTGTAAGTACGCCAAAGCAAATAAATGGCGCAAATGAGCTAATATAATGTAAACTCAATAGATGCCACCAAAATCAACATTTAATATTTTGGAAATAACACTTTTTTGTTTATGTATGTTTGCAGAATTTTTTAGAAGATTAAATTATTTTTAAGATTATAACAGTCGCAACACATTACCTAAATTATTTCTCGATTTTTTTTTCTACGTAGCACTTTATGGCATATCCTCGTATAATAGGATAGGCTCTATACCTACCACGAGGTACCAGAGCGAAACTCTCTGTTCTTTACTTTCTGTACAAAATAGGAAACTTTACTTGTTAGGCAATCGGACACAATGATGCCTTTTATCTCACCAAGCTTGAAGAAAAACAAAGGATTATTATTTGAAATGACAGAATCCTATATACTCAGCAATTTCAAACGTAAACATTTAGGAATTACTTTTTGTGGGACTTAAACCTGTGCCTTTTAGTACCCGACCCACTCTGATCATTAAGCTGTACATAACATTATAAATACACCATTTTTATTAAGTAAAAGGAAAATTCCTAGCAAAATTTAGATTAACGAACTCTTGCAACTTAGTAAAATATTTAAAACTGAAAATAAATAACTAAATCTGATTGAAATCACCTACAACCATCACCTTTACCGTTCAACCTCATTCTACATGATATCAAACTACTCCTGTTAATTCGCAGAACTTAACGCTGCACTATGTCTTAACAAAGAGGAGAAAGATAATAATTCATTACTAGTTAACTATTAACTAATTATTTCACATATACATCCCTAGTGCTCGTAACATTTACAAAACAATCTCAAGCTATTCATGGAATACCTTAACTATGTAAAATTGTCCTTTGACCCGCTTAAATTATGCAAAGTGGTAACTGTCTCTATAGAGGTATATATATGTTTATACTGCTGTCGGGTACTCGTTAGAGATGAATTTTGTTGATGAAGACAAAGTTTCACGATGTATCCAGCATCTTGTAGGACAAGTGAAGAGACGGTGTGTGATCTCTGTTTTATCAACTGACCGAGTGAAATATCACTATTATTAATACAAATTTTCGCTCAGGGTGGGGAAGTGGATTTTTTTTATTAAAATACAAGTAGATGCCCACAATTTCATTTACGTGGACTTTGTGATTTTTGCCACTCGGTTTAATTTACTATCTATTTACTGATTATTTCTTATTTTTATAGTTTAGCAATTTTGCTTCGTATTTTAAACATAATATAATTTATATTTATAAGCATTTGATTTATTGTTTAAAATTCTTATTTTGGATCTATAAATCTATAATATATAAATTTATATATGTAGTCGTGTAATACATACATTTATATATGTGTGTATATTTATATAGCTTCCTATATTCATTAAAAAAACCTAACACTAACCTTATATCTCTTTTCTCTCGCTTTAATAAGTCCACTAGACTCAATTTTAATTGAAACGCAGTTCTAGCAATAATTAGTCAAAAGTTCGAGACAATAATAATTTTAATTTAACTTCTAATAATTTTTTACGAAGAATGTTCCAACGTCCGTCAGCGATTAGGCTTTATTAAAAAGGTTTTAAGATATTTTAATTATTTTACAAAATGTATACAGATGTTACTGAGTTTAATGTTAGAGTAGAAACAGTTGAATTAATTTGTTATTAAGATATACAAATAGAAATATTTATATGATGACTAAAAAAAATTATAACCAAAGTACCAAATTATAACAAAGGAGGACTGAACCCATATATATATATATATATATATATATATATATATATATATATATATATATATATATATATATATATATATATATATATATATATATATATATATATATATATATATATATATATATATATATATATATATATATATATATATATATATATATATATATATATATATATATATATATATATATATATATATATATATA
>JAZFAU010000830.1:0-41941 GCA_037178615.1 Dione vanillae
TGAGTCTATTTCTTAATATTTGTATCAAATCGACATAGTTCAAATAATTTTAACGAAATACAAAAATTTTAATCTACAAAAAAACTAGCATTAATTTGAATTTGGTCTTTTTATATCAATTTTAAAATATAATACTTAGCGGTGTTGAAGCACATAAACTTTTTATTATATAGACAATAACATGGATCAACGTAACGTATCGGCAATTTGTGACGAACCTGACCTTGATCATAAAGAAAACCATAAAATATATTTATTTTAAACACAGATCGTCTACAAATTGAGTATTGTATAGTGAAACTAATTTAATAAATAATATGTACGTAGTATGTACACAAACACTGGAGGCTAAAGTAGCGTTAGAGGTCAGATAAATGTTTACTATACATTTTATAAATCGGAAAGCCGTGTTCCGCGTGCCGCGTGTGGGTTCACATTGCTCATTGTGATGAAACCGACTTGATATATTCAATTTGCACACTTTGAATTCGAACGCTGCCGAATTCAACTGGACCATACGCGTACGGTATTCATATACTGTGTTGAATTTACTGGATACTTATGTATTACATCCTAATCCTCCCGCTTCATTTATTTCAGAGCATGCAGCTCTGCTTGTTGCTACTGTTCTTTTTACTACATTTTGAACATTATTTTTATATTAATTTTTATATTAATATTATTAACATACATAGCCGTATGTTGAAGACGTGACAGTAAAATTGACAAGCAAACCGATTTCATTGCTTGTAGTTACTAATAATGATAGTAATTGAGCCTTTGTATGACGCATCGTCAGACTATATTGTTACCGTTCATTATAATCCAATTACTCATACACTTTTCTACTGACTTTGTATAAGCTTAATTCGACTTGCACGCGCTTCATAGAGGCTTGATTGTAGCGGCGCGGCATTGGAATGCAACGCGCTGCTACGAGCTGCTACGAGCGTAGTACGTATTGTTGTTCCTTACTTTATTGCCCGCGTGCCGTGTTCTTAATAACTTGCACAGTGCGGATCACAGCAGTGCGGAGCACAGTGTTCGTATATGTATGTATATTAACTACGGTAACAGAGAGAAGGATTTAAAAAGGCCAAAATACTCTAGCTATTAAATGGGGACTGCATGTCTACAAAAACGATTTTAAATTTAACAACACTAAGTAGAATTCACTTTTTCTTGTTATTCTAACATTCTAATGTATTAATTAGAGAAGAAGAGAAAGCTCAAATGTTAAAACATTTAAAAGCTATCTCTAAGCCTTTTCTTATTTTGCTGAAAAATAAAGCTGAAAAGGCAAAATGAAATTAAAAAAATGTTGAATTTAATTAATAAAAATTCAAAAATATTTTTAGAATATTTAAAGCTTAAAACAAAAGTTATTAGTTTTGTTAAATCGATGGTGACTGATACAATGCTTATTGTAAAATAATATTTAAAAGAACTTGATATCACTGACATCACGCAATGTTGAGAAACATGGTCTTGACGAACGACAACAAGTGAACAGACAGATGGACAATAATATTTTTAAGCAAGTATAACTTGGCACTAGATTTTCTCTGTCTATTCACAATAAAAAAGGCCAGTCACCGAATGTAACTACAACAGGTTAACTGAATAAAGTAAATTACAATATTCGCTTAGTTTTGGAATTTCCTTTTAGAATTTGCTTTAACTCAGATTTATATTAAATTATATTTATTTCTCTTTTCTCTATTCCTCGCTTTCAGCCTTTTAAGGCGTTATGTGTTAAATGCCACGCTCCTCTGGAGCAAATATAATAGAAATCCCCTAATAAGAACTGAACCCACAAACCTTCACGTTCACATATAGCCGCTGCTGACACGACAACCCTCGTAAAGATATTTTGTATTGTTTTAATGACAACGTTTAGTTCAATTAATTAGAAATTAGGAAACGTGGTTATATAAGTTATTATGAACGTGATATTGAGAAAAGTTATTCCATGCAATAACATTATACAGATGTTGATAATTTAATTAATTAGTTAGTTGCTATTACTACGTATATTTCTATACGTACCTGAAGATCCTGAACAATGTCAATATATCGAACCGAACAGCGAGAGGCTGACGCTTCTCAGAATCACGCTTTACTTCTTCTTCTTCTTCTTCTCTTTATTAATGGCGAATCATGCTTTATCGGCTTTTATTTATATCAATATATCAAAGTATTTCAATAGAAATACCTCAGTATATTGATATGAAATCTGTTTCATTTAAGAATGTTGAGAAAATTTATAGATTAGAGTAGTAATAAGCACTGTATCAGTGCCCTCTACACTGCACACTCCCCGAGGGCCTACGCTGAACGTTTCTTACAATATTTATCATTTTATCTTACATATAGATATAGATATTACATATAGATATAGAAAGTATACATATTAAATATAAAACCCAAGTCTACGTAAAAATAATATAAAAGGTACTTAACCCTAGAAAGATAATCATATTGTATTGTACTGAAAAGATACTCATGCGTAAAATTTACGCATGCGTTTTAATTAGTTTTAGGTAGAGACTTATTAGTTTATTTATATTATTCTTGTGATTTTATATATTACTATATATATTAGAATAATTAGTAATGCAGATAATTTCTTTATAATAATTTATTCATAAACAACAATAATTTCAAATTTCCGTTATAAATAAACATATTTTTTTAACATTTACTGTTTTATAAAAAAAAAATATTTTTTTACTACAATAACCAGTCTTTTAGGTCAAAATCAACAATTAGCATATTTGAACTATATACTAGGAACATACAGTTATATAAAAATCAGTTACAAAAAGCTTTGACACATATGAACATTATGCTCACGACATAGATTTTTCTTACATTTTTTGCAAAACGCATTTGCCTTTCGTCTTTTTTTAGAGGGGCAGAAACTGCAGTAAATACGATTTTTCACCACAGGCTCATAGGTTTGCTCTTCTAATGTACCAGGTTCTTCATCTATCGACATATTGGAGATATTATCTTGCATATATCTTTTCAAAGTAAGGTCCTAAACATGTACACAAAAACGAAGTAGACAGACCTAAATTGAGATTTTTCATAAAGTTTTTTTGACTTAGAGGCTTTTCTCCGTTTCCATTAACATTGTGATGTAGACCAACAATGTCTATTTCTACTTCTAATAATCCTCTGTCGCAAGGCCGGTCCTACGGGAGGCCGATGTTGAGCCTGGTTGTTCAGTACTGCTTTGCTCGTCTAGTAATGCACTTTCACTTGGCGTCGGCTGGTCTTCTTGTACCTCTGTTGTAAAGGCTTCTTCTGTGGCACTCTGTACGTCGTCTTCACTTCACACACTTTGTAGTCCGCTACCTCACTGTCAGTATTCTCACAGGGAAGCTCGTCGTCGTTTTGCATAAGACCAGCCAGGATATGGTCTTCTTCCATGCCTCTACTTCCCATAATTATATATTTTTGTTTATATATCTTAAAAAAAACAAATAATACAATATAGGATACGATATACAGTCATAATAAGACAGATAATAATAAAACTTCCACACAAGTCAAAATCCTAAAAGTCACGTAAAAGATAATCATGCGTAATTTTGACTCACGCAGTTGTTATATTTCAAAATCGGTGACACATACCTGGTTGACACGCATGCCACACGGCAGCTTCCAGCCTCGAATGAGATGTCCTAAGCTCACGGCTATGGATTTGCGCTATTTCGAAAAAGAGAGCTATATTTCGGAAACGCATGCGTAAATTTTACGCAGACTATCTTTCTAGGGTTAACCGGACACGGTAATTGAGAAGAAATCAATTAAACTATTTCACTAAAAGCCAATTTCCCGGCGAAGTGGACTGGAAATAAGAAAGTCTCGAATTGCTGGATTATTTTGTGGAAATATATTTTATTAAGACTTTAACTTAGATATGTGATTTGGTGCGGAAGTGAGTATTGTATTGTAAGCTCAATGTTTGTGGGTTCGATGCTGTTATAAGCAAATATATTTCTACTTAAAATATTTTTTCTCCAGATTGCTTTAGGAAAGCGAATATTTGAATACTCCTCTTCAAAAGAAACAGATAGTATAATACAGATCCAAGTTCCAACTATATCAAGAGTTAAGTAGTTGAAAATAAAGTAACTTAAAAGCGATTTACAAAAAATCAAACATTAAGTTATTGCGGTATATGTTAAACTTTTCTACACAAAGCTGGGAAATAAAAAAATACTCGACTTACTCTTCCTCAATGTTAGTACTAACTTTATATTGTGGCAACGTTAAGCTAGTTGTACTCACCGATTAAGTGAGGTAACTAAATTTTTCATCTCTTGTTCTTCGCAAATGAGTATAGAGAATTTACTGCATGTGGGAGACATGCAGTAAAGTTGGTGCAAAACATTCGTACACTACTACTAGTACAGAGATACAACGCAATGTTAAAGAGCGGGGACGGAGAAAGCAGGGGCCAAGCAACGGAGTGGCTTAACACTAGGTTCCCACGGTCCCTGCAGTTCCCTCTGCCTACCCTGCCTTTTGCGGGATAAGGCGTGAAGCTAAAGAGGCAAGCTAAATATAATATAAATAGGACACACAAAAACATCCCAAAAGATTTTTAACACAAAAGCTTTATTTATCTGCTTACAAAAGTTGTAGAATTTTAATTTGAAAAAGATTGTGCAGTACAAGTATGGAGCGTGAGCGTCGCGACGGCGCCTTCATGTAGTTAATACATATTCTAATCAAGAGGGCGAGTGAAGAGGTCGACGTTCTGTTATCTTGTCAGATTTGAGTATAGTGCATTTTACTTGTGCATCTTAAAATTGTAAGCCGTACTTTGACATGTTTGACATTAAATACATACCTATATCTATATGTATTTCTTACTTTATTTCATTAAATTAATTATTTCACATTCAAAGAATGACTCATGTAACTTTTTATTTGGAATAAAATTGTTTGACTATGACTTATTACATTAAGTGCTCTAATTTATTAGTTCTCCCTAATTTCTAGATAACATAATATCTGGATAATACGCTAGTGTCACTTTGACGCAAATGAAACACTTTCTCTTTATTTTTCAATTTCTTTATTTTTAGTAAGATTCACGTCATATTTTGATGTACTCAAGATCAAAATAGAAACGTCAAAGAGTATATGAACTCTAACAGAAAGAAATAGCATATAAGAAGAAGAGAGAGATCAGTTCTAAAATATATGTTGTTTTAAATTATAACTTATTATTTATTATCACACCTCAACTAATATTATATCGTCTGAGCTTTCCATTATAACAATTGTATCAGATCAGAGCCCTTTTAACAACATAGCATTTTGAGATACAATAAATTGTTCAAAGGAATACTTGAGACTGCTTGGGATTTTATATTGAATTTTCATTACAAAAAAACACACATAGTGTATAAATTTTATCACTCATCAATTCATATTACATGTTCTATTAAAAGACGATCACAATAAAATGGTAGTCAAAGAGATTTTCAGTAAAAAGCTTAGAGTAAATCGCTCTTATTTCTATCATGTTGCTAATATCATTGGGTTTGATGTTTCACCTGAAGCTTTGAAGGCGACGAAATCCCATAAGCTCCTCGTGTGTTATCCGATAATATCCTGTTTGTGAATGGATTTTATAACGTTATAACGGTTTTAATAGAGCTGTTAGGATTCTTTAAGATTTTGTACCTCCAAAGAAAAACGGAACCTTCATAAGATAACTTTGCTTTTCGTCTGCATCTCTTCCTCGGTAAAGATTGTTTTGCTCAAGATCACGTAGAAGTTTCAAATTAATATCAAATATTTGAGTTTATGGTTCTTTAACGACGTAGCGAATTTGATTTCTAAGTCAACAAATTAAAAGATACGCACGTGACTGCTTTCCTGATACCAGATTTCTATGAAATTCACTGCGTAACCTATATACTTCTTTTTTCTTCAGATACTTTTTTTTTGTTAAGACACTCCGAAGATAAGTAAAATTACAGAATATTACACTTTACAGTATAAATTTAAAAAAAAACATAAGAAACTTACATGTGCTCCTTATTTTATATATAACTAGCGGATGCCCGCGGCTCCGCCCGCGTAGGTGTCGGTTAACGTTCAAAAAGCCTACCCAAGAAAAAAACCGGTCAGCAAAATGGTTTCTTAGTCAATTTAGAGACATTGACACTAACACCAACGACAATAGTCATAGTCCGCAGGCTGCACAGATTATCTTTGTGAATTGTTGGTGGTGGTTCAGTAGAAATCGTAATACTTAATTTTCACCATAACTCCAAAACAAAGTGTCCAATTTTAATCATTCAAACACCAAATATCATGTGAATAAACTATATTTAGTGATAAAATAATTTATTTTAGTAAGGTTTATTAACGTTGGTGAAATAAATCTACAGTTAATTATAACATTTTATGATTCTATCTTTTATAGTTTAGGCAGTGTACGCAAAATAAGTAACTTTTCTTGTTGATTTTTACAGCTTCTTCCCAAAATACCCCAATTTGTTACGGAATCCAATTTTTTTCAAAATAAAATATAGCCCATGTTACTCGTGTATAATGTAGCTTAAAAATGGTAAAAAAAAATTAAAATCGGTCCAGTAGCTTTTGAGCATAACATTAAAACCAAACAAAGTTAACCTCTTTATAATATTAGTACAGATAATTTGTTTATTAGGTTAAGAATTTTGGAAACTAGTTAAAACTTACAGCTGTAATTGTAAGTTTGTAAATAATATGATAAATATATTAATACAATTGTCAATTTGTACAAGTTTTATCCGCGGACCTATAATTGGAAAGTTAGTGCAAACCCTCGGTGTACAAGTTCAACTCGCACTTGAACCACATTTACCCTTTCTTCTAAAATGAAATAAAAAATAACAATGATTGTCTCTTTCTTTTGCACTCGCTACGTTGTAAACATATACTACTAGATACTGAGTGAGAATTGTGCAAATAAATAAACAGAAGCTTATGAGATTTGTAGCCAAGCTTAGTAATAAGTTCATTTAAACTTTTAAATCGAAACTTCAGCATGGTTCTATTGAAACAGGCTGTGTTTTAGTACGAGTTTTGTTTTCATATTATCCATAAATTATCAGAAAATGAAAATAGAATGTGTGTGAATTCCCAAGTTTATATTCGATAAAATTTGTGAATAATCCGTTCGTTTGCGTCGTGATTGTTGGATTAGATTTAAAAATATAATTGTTAGTCAGTATATCTAAATTATATATAAATATAACATACGGACATATACTTTAAATATATTTCTTGGTTAACGAGGTAGGAGAGAAGACTATCACTGAGTTGTGCACTTGTATCGATGTGAAGTACGAGTTAGTAAGAATAATTTGTTAGTTTTTTATTGAGATTAAGAATGTTGTGTTAATTTTGGCATTTTTTAAAGTAAAACTGATCTACTTTACACAACTTCAAATAACCCTAATCACAACAGTCATGACACATCAACTTACCTCTCGTTCAAGGACGCCTTATCTGATAACTGTTCAACTGTTGTGGAGATCTGGAAGAGAGACATTTATTTAATAAGAAAATTGACATTACCGTTACTTAAATAACATAATTAGTGCGTAAAAATAATATAATATAATATAATAAGAATAGAATATTTATATTAAAATACGTAATTTAAATTCCGTTGTTTTCTTTATGTCTACCAACATCAGCCACTATACTGAAGCATTAAGTAATCTTGGCTAACTGAATTACTACGGGGTATGGAACTTGTACATATCGCTAACAACTGTTATTACTTTAGAGACCCACTACTAGTTAGTGAAGGAACACTAAATGGAAGTTAATGTTAGATTTAATTTAACCAATTAAATCCCTCAACGAAACAAACATCAAGTCTACAAACAACATTGCGGGAAGACCTGGACAAGTAGCGTTTAAAGTTTACTTGCGTGTGTCGTGTTATACGTAAGTGTATAGAACAGAGATGAGAATCAACATTTTATTCTATCAGTATCTCTATTATTTTATTATGAGATTTCGTTACAAGATTTATTCGTAATATAAATATTAACTACGTGATATATTAACTCTATTGTTCTATTATAATATACAGCAGTATAAATCTGGACTACAAGTAAATATTGCTGTTTTTAAGAAAATAACTTAAAGTTAATAAAATTTATATGAATAGTAGGAATAACAGAGAAATTTGATTAAGATGATAAACTACAGCTGTGCTCGTCTAGCATCTAAACGTGCACGTTATTTACCGTAAGTAACTTGATTTTTGTAACGAAAACACTAAAGATTTAAACTGAAATCTGTTGAAATAACTACTTTGTTATTTATATTAGTTTGTTTTGAATAATATTTTAATTTTTACATAAAATTTATATTAAGTTTCATGTCTTTATAATAAAATAAATGTTGTTAGTCATGCAAAGTAGAGTTTAAGTGTCACATTGCAAATGTAATTTAGAATTCAATCTCTATCTAAGGAAATTATATTAATTCTGAATTTCACTGAACATGCAAATATTCTGAGTTGCTACATTATATTAAAATCATGTTATCAGAATAATGTTTGACAGATAGTTAGTGTCACTTTTACTCTTTACAAACTAGTGACGTAATAGTAACTTGACCTTTCCGATAGATTCAGTTTAGCTTCTAAATTAATTCAATTGACAGCTCTCTCGATTGAGAGATAATCTATAATCCTATAATAAATAGACTGTAAGGAAGTAATAATGTACGTAGGATGTTACTGATTGTTCGTGGTGAGTTGTTTATAATTAGTACGAAGTTATTTCATAAAGTCTAAAGGGAATAGTGTTTGATTATTATCAAATTTCTATAGAGAAAAATAAAATCTTGTCCTTCGTCATTGTATCTAAGCGTGTAATGAATGCAAAGTTAAAGTACAGATTGAGTTCAATTAATTCTTCACGTTGTAAATAGTCAGTGTACAGTGTACAGTTTAGTATCAAGTACCTACTACTCGTACTCGTGTAGTCAACGTCTATAGGATTACGTTTCATTAAGTGTAACAGTATCATAATTACTGATTATGGTGTGAAATTTTAAGGTAAATTTTGATTTCTTCTGTGCCTCAAGAGGCTATCGACTTTATTTGATTCTTTTACGTGATTTGAAGTACTTTTGATATATGGAACCTAAAATAGATAAAAAAAATCTATTTTTACATACATATAACATTCTTTGTTTACTATATAGGAATGGCTTCACATACTATTTTATTTTTTTTTTACTTTTTAGGCTTAAACATTTAGTAGTGTAACAACGGGACACCGGACACTCGTGTTAAGATCGTCACAGTAGTTAGTGTCCAGCGCGGGACGGAGTGTGTTGACATATAACGAGGGGTTCATTGTTGTCATTTAGAGACGCGGCCATGCGGGCTCTCCAGACAATTCTTCAAAATATTATTAACACCTTGCCAATGTACTATAACGTATAAGTACATAACAATTACACATCTAATACGGGCACATCTAATACGGGCCGACGACGACAGCACAGTACCGTAGAGAACAGTGTAGTGTGGTGTAGTGCCAAGGACACGTGCCGGCTGCCAAACTACGTTTATTTTAGTCATCATACCACGTGGCGTGTTGTCATTATATACGATCTTGTACATTTATTTGTAATGGTATTATAGAAGGTCAGTACCAACAAAATGTTCAATTACTAATTTTTTTGAACTTAGAAGCGAAGCATCGGAGGGAAATTGGTGTTGCGACATTTAGCTCAGCTTAGCTACACCTTTTCGCCTTCTAACATGTTTAGAATATAGAATGTGAAGGAGCGAAATTAAACGCCGCTCTTACTTCTACTGAAGTGAAAAACTTTGAATGCGTCGTATCACAGTTAAAATACTTCGGTCTTACGCGCTGTTAGTTTTAGACGAGTTTAAACTTTGGGACGCATTTGGGACTTGAGATTCTTTTAAAGGGTGGCTTTGTTTTGTTGAAAGATTTTGTTTGTAACTAATAAGAGCAAAATTATAATTAGTTAATTCATTCATTTTATAATTAATTCACGACGAAAGTTTTCTTTAGTGTTTAGTACAATTTGTTGTCTTACGTAGGCGAAGTTCCCGAGTACAACAGTGATACTTTATAACAGAGAGCTAATCTTCATAAAGCTAAAGGTCAAACCTACTTGCTAAACAAAGATATTGTTTATATAAATACTCTTTTATTCAAGCTAGCGTTATTGTCATTTAATTTTATATAATTATTAGACAAATAAATAAGAGATTTCTTAAGCTATTTTATATTCCTGCTATAAATTAATTTAATTCATTCTAAGTAATCAGTACTTCCTTCATATCATTATATAATCATAATAGAAACGTTTCTATTAAAGACAGTCTATGAGCATAAAGAGGTCTTAACCAGTCATTGACGCTTGAAACTTGTCAGTGACAGAGTACCCTCTCACCTGAGGATGTGAGTGTCACTGTAAAGGTTACAGAACTAATAATAATAAAATGACATCCAAAGTGTGGCGTTGAGCGCACAGTATCTTGAAAATTGAATGACAAGAAAACGTATCGTTTTAATGCCGATTTCGCTCAATGGGACTAGGTCTATGCGTTGCGGTTTGTGCGTTTTTAACTTGCTATTTCTTTTAATATCTAACTATTAATATTAAAAAATAATAATTTCCATCTTAACATTACGTATATGAATATAAATAAATAGTAAGACTACTAGGCGCATTCGGTACTCTATACAATAAGTCATTTCTAACTTAAAGTAAATTCCTACAACTCACTAACGTCACGTCAATCACATCAATAACGTGCATGATAACAATGTCGCTGTTCAATAAATTTGTATTAAATCGAGTGCAAATTTCATTTGACGCTGCGGTCGTTATGATTGAATGGTTTGAAAATTGAAACTGGCACTTGTCTGTATGTGCGTGTATTTACGAATGTACGTATGTATGTATGCACAGAGTGGTGTATAGCCTGCCCCCCCCGGATGGGCGGAGGACGGAGAGTCACGCTGGAAGCAGCTACTAGCTAATATTGGATGTCGTTTATATACAATTTCAATATTTTTTAGTAAACTAAACAAAAAGGGCAAAAGGACTTCGAATGGAATTAAACGTTATATATTTAAAAAGTATTTTAACTTCACATAATTTCTATCATCAATTTTTTTAATTTTTAATTTTATTTTTTATTTAAATGCATGGAAGATGTACAAATATTTTATTACAAGTCTCTGAAGTAATCTCTCATCAATCTCCACACGGACTCTAACACGACTATGACATTCACTGTCCCGTACTGTCTTGTCTCTGTGGACGCATTCACTAATGTGCAAGCAGTATTCGACAGTCTAATGGTAGTATTGCGTGTGTACTGAGTAATATGTACTGTGTATTGTGTAGAGCAAGCTATTTATACTTCAATAAATATTGATATTTTCATTATTGTCAGTTTGTTTTTATACTAACCTATTTTTACTAAATGTTTATTTGTATGATTTCATTTTAAATTAGCTGTCACACAAATTTTGACTACCAGACATTTAATATGTCAAAATTCAATAAACATTTTATGTGTGGATATTGTATATATTTTATAATTATATATTCAAATATATTTAAATAGTCAAAACATTATGTTTTCAATACAGCTACATTTGAATCTACTACCATCGTAACTTTTATTTATTGGCCCTCTCGTCCATTAGCCTTATTCCAGTACTAGGAAAGCTTTTTACTCTAAAACCAATATGAATTTAAAAGATATATAAAATAATAATATTATAATCTCTATACTAATTTCACTGAGGATACGTTTTTGGCTTCACGGTTTAACGTGGGTACCTAGTGTTATACCCTCTGTCCCCCACCTTCCGTATTTCAAGGCGTCGCATTATGAGATACACAGGAAAACTCACTATATACTAATACTAAATATATAAATTTAATTTTGAAAACTGTAGCTCCATTGCTTTATTAAAATCAATTTACAATATTTATCAACTCATCAATCTCCAGGCGGACTCTAACACAACAGTGACATTCACAGCGCTACACACAGTCCCGCCAGTACTTGTCTCTGTGGACGCGTTCACTTTGTCTAATGGTAGTGTTGCGTGTGTACTGTGTAATGTGTACTGAGTACTGTGCTATTGGCAATCCGATAAATATTGATATTTTCATTATTGACAGATTGTTCTTATATTAAAGTACTTTGATTCGATGTTAATATATATATGATTTGATTATTAGCTAATATTTGATAGTTATTGATTGTTACCTAATATTTGACAGCCAGACTATAAATATGTCAATATTGAATGTATAATATGTATGTATATATGCTTCATATTATTTTCTTTTAATTTAACTCGATGGAAATATTACTTTTCTAGCACTAACAATCTACTTTCACTGCAACTTTGATTTACTAAAGCTCACGCTTCATTGCAATATTCCAATCGTCATCAATAAAACGCAGTCTGCATTCTCGTCCTCGCGTATTTGTCTTATTTCAGTACTAAGAAAGCTTTTTACTATAAAAGCAATATGAATTTAAAAGTAATAGAAAATTATAGCATTTTTTATGTCAAAAGAATTTTCTTTTTTCGTGTTCAACGGGAGTTGCTTCTACTGCGAGTCCCGAATGTCTGTGATGAGATATAGTAAAGTAATTTTAATTTTACCAAATTTACCGTTTGAAATGACAATGTCCGAATAATTAAAAGCAAATTCTACTCATGATCTCAGATAACAAGTTTAAACTATATGCAATATGATGCAATACTAGTAGTAATAAAATGGTGGCCTCACATTAAAATCCTTAAATGGTATTCAACTAAACGTCCACATTAGTTGTTATTACACTTTAAATTGGTTCAAAGCCGCCAAAATTAAGACGAACAGAATTAATGTCATCTCAAGGATCCATGACGCTTGATTGTCAAATGTTAGCTCTACATCTCTATTATACATACACTCCTCCATTAAGGACTGGCTGACATACTTTGCATATATAATAAAAAAGTTGACTTTTTGGACGTTTATATTTACTACAAAATATAGGCATTACATAAGAAATCCCAATATTATATACAGTTGGTGTGATACTTATATATCATGTTTATGTATAATGTTTTGTTTTTATTTTCATTAATTAAATAAACAGAAAAAATGTTTAAATAATATGTAAAAGTTCCGGGACAACCAGGATTTATGGAAAAATCCTACATAAATATGAATTAAAGTTAAGCAAAACTGTAGATTGGACTGTAGATTGGACCATTTTGCTTTTTTCATGTAATTGTTTACCATTTTATTACGCGAGCATATTTATATTTTGTTTAGAAGTTTATATAATTATTAAAGTGATTTGCTTTTATTAGTGAGTTTCACAATGTTAATAAGTATTTGTTTATTTAAAATGATTAAAAATAAACATTCTCAATTTGATATTATAGTTATGCTTCAAACTACTTCTGCTTGACTCTACGTTCTGTCATATTTAAAGACAATGAGTTTTGAAATCAAACCTGCAACCATTATGTATACGGTCCGATTACCACCAATTAACTAACTATAAGAAAACTTTTGCTAAAGCTCTAAAATAAATTAAGACGTTGAGACCTTTGAAATTAAATTAAATAATAATATAAACGATAGCTTACAAAACTTTCTAGCATATAATATATTATCTATACTAATATTATAAAGAGATAAGATTTGTTTGGTTGTAATGAATAGGTTTAAAAACTACTGGACCGATCTTAAATTTTTTTTCACCATTTTGAAGCTACATTATCTACGAGTAACATGGGCTATATTTTATTTTGGAAAAAGTAGGGTTCCGTATCATATTTGGGTTTTTCGGGAACAAACTGTAAAAATCAACAAGAAAAGTTACTTATTTTGCGTACGCTGCCTTAACTATAAAAGACAGAACCATAAAATGTTTTAATTAACTGTAGATCTTATAAATATCTGTAAAAAAGTCCGCGACACACTATACCTATCTCTGTCGAGTGACGCACAACAACCGTTTTTTTATTTAAAAATCTTATTTTTTTAACTCCTTTTAAACACGTTTATTTTACCCACGCTAATATTTCTTATGAAAATATTTTTTTTCATCACTAAATATATAAATAAACTAACATGATATTTGGTCTATGAATGATTAAAATTGGGCACTTTGTTATGAATTTATGGTGAAAATAAAATATTAGCATTTCTACTGAACCACCACCACCAATCTACAGAAAGACAATCAGTGCAGCCTGCGGATGATGACTGTCGTCGTTGGTGTTAGTGTTGATGTCTGTGAATTGACCTAGGAATCATTTTGCTGTTCGTGTTTTTCTTGGGTAGGCTTTTTGAAGCGGTAACCGACACCTACGCGAGCGGAGTCGCGGGCGTCTGCTAGCTATGTAAATAAAATAAATAAAATATAGAGGGTAGATGGCGCTATCGCCAAGTAAACAACAGCTCCAGTGATTAAAATTTTAAAATATAGTGAAAGTTTAAGTTAACTGTCTAAATTGATAACGAAACTGTGCAAAAAGGTGCAAATACTCGGTGGAAGTGTTATCGCTTAGATTGGCGGGTTATAATATCAGCAAAAAACGATTTGTCCTCTCGTCATAATAGTGCTTAATTAGAAACTATCCCGCTAAATTTAGTGTCTAAAAGTGAACGTTTCTTCTGTTCTACGAAAGACAGTACATAATCCAACAGTGAAATTATTTGACAACAAAGTGAAAAATAAATTCTAACCAAAAATATTAATGATTTTGCAATAACATTAGAATGACACATCAATATCGATCGAGATAATAACGCCATCTAGAGGATAAACTGAAAACTATCACAGCTATAGGCAGCCAGTCGTTAGCAATCTCCAATTCAACGTCTGCGTACTAGTACCTAACCATACCAATAGAGGGCAGCACAATTACCAAAACAAAATATCTTCTTACTAATCGAATACATAACGTGCAAATCATGGAAGAAGTAATGAATATGCTCAAAAGAATACAAAGCGAACTTAATGAACAAAAACTAACCATTGTGCAATCAGCAGACAACGTTACGCAACAAGTTACGCATAACATAAATCTCAAACTAGAAGAAAAATTCAAAATAATGGAAGAAAAATACAATAACCTAGAAGAAAAGCTAGAAAACCAGGAGAAAAGATTATACTTCCTAGAGAAGCAGTCAAGACAAAGAAACATCGTTATATTCGGTCTAGCGGAGACGGAAACATCCTATGAAAACTCAGAGGAAAATATCATTAATTTTATAAAACGCTACTTTTCTATAGAGCTAGAGAGCAGGGATATACAAGAATTTAGGAGAATAGGGAGGAAAGGAGAAAAACCTCGACCGATTACTGTGACGTTCACTACATTAGGCACAAAAATAAAAATTTATAAACAGAGAAAAACACTGAAAAACACTGATTATTATATAAATGAAGACTTTCCACAACACGTTTTAGAAAAAAGAAGGGAATTAATAGAACAAATGAAAATGGAAAGAGAGAATGGAAACTATGCTTCTATCAGGTATGACAAATTAATAATACGCAGTAATAAAGTAGATGCACCAGGCAATAAGAAAAGAAACCTACCAACATCGCCGGGTGAAAAGGATCCTACAGGCACTACACAAGTCACACAAGTAAACAAAAAGAACAAAATTCAGACAAAACAAGGACTACATAGACCGTCAAATTCATCAGAAGGAGTTCTTAAACCAGGAATACTTAATTATTTAACCAATAAAAACCCTGGAAACCCATCAAGCGAACAAATAAATAAAAACACAAAACAATAGCAATTACCGCCCCCCTCTCACATGAACAACACGACAAGTACACAAATAATGAATAAAAAACATCTTCCAAGCCGGTTGGTCACCGAGGAAGATCACGACCAAAACCCTCCAGAGATAACAAAAACAAACAGCACAAAAAACGGTCATCACAATATTCTATACATTATAACATACAATGTTAAAACTATGTCGACATACTCTCGACTTTTGGAACTATCAGAGAGCTTGAAAAATATAAAGTTTGACATTATTGGTCTATCAGAAATTAGAAAACTCGGAAATACAATTGAAGAACACGACGAGTTTATTTTATATTACATTGGAGAAACGCCAGGATTGTACGGAGTAGGATTCATTGTCAAAAAATATCTAAAACGATACATCATAAGCTTCACAGGACTATCAGAAAGAGTAGCGTTGTTAAGGATGAATATCAATAACTTAGAATTAAGCATTATTCAAGTTTACGCTCCAACGGAGGCATCGAGCGACGAGGAGCTGGAATCTTTCTACAGTACTGTCGACAAAGCTATAAAACTCTCAGATAACAATATTATAGTCATGGGAGATTTTAATGCCAAAATAGGACAAACCAATCCTAACGAAGCCGCTACCGGCAACCATGGATACGGAGACAGAAACTGTAGAGGAGGTAGACTCATTGATTTTGCGCACGAGAATAATCTGTATATCATGAACACCTTTTTCAAGAAAAATAGCAAACAAAGATGGACCTGGAGATCTCCTAATGGCATAATAAAAAACGAAATAGACTACATCTTGACAACTCTACATAAAAACATATGCAATATACAAATTTTAAATACCACTTACCCCTCGGATCACAGACCTGTGAGAGCAACTCTAAACATTCTTCCCATAGCAAAAAGTCGGTGTAAGTTTGGCCAATGCCCCAGATCCCAATTAAAAAACGAAGAAGAAATACAAACCTACAAACAAGCGTTGAATAGTTGCATTACAAACCTACTCAAGAACTGGAGGAACGAAGACACTGTTCAAATTCACTACGACAATATTATATACGCAATAGACAGCAGCCTAAAAAAGCTTACAAGATTTCACCCAGTCTAAATCCAGTGAAAAACCAGGCACTATCAGCACGCACAAAAACGCTAATCTACAGAAGACAGGAATTACAAAATACAAAACCAAAATCAAGAGCCATGAAAAACGAACTAAAGGCACTCTACAAACTCATTAGTAAATATATCTACTTAGACTACAAGGCATACCGCACAAGAATCTTCGAAAAACATCTTAATACTACAAACAGCGTCAAAAAGGCATACAAAGAACTAAGAACGCACAAACTATGGATTGAAGAGTTGAAAAACGAAACAAAAAATACCCAAAACAGAAAAGAAATACTGCACATAGCAACAAAATTCTATAAGAAACTATACACAGCACCGAGTCAATACGCATATGATTTACCAGACACAAACAGAGGAGAGCCAAGAGCAAACATAGAAGATTCTGAAGTAATTAAAGGGATTAAAGCACTAAAAATGGAAAAAAAGCCCAGGCCCTGACGGAATCGCTAATGAAATCATAACAACTGGATGTGAATATCTAGCAAAACCACTAACTCTACTGTTTAATCGAATACTAAACAGCTCAAGCACACCTCGTCAATGGTCAGAGTCAAACATTATATTGCTATACAAAAAAGGAGACCCCAACAACATAAATAATTATAGACCGATAAGCCTTTTACCTTCACTATATAAATTGTTCTCCTCAATAATCGAAAAAAGAATAAAAGAAATAACAGATAAGTACCAACCTATAGAACAGGCCGGCTTTAGACGAAGTTTTTCAACAGTGGATCACATACACTCGCTAGAAATGCTGATAGAAAAATACCAAGAATTCAAAAGACCACTTTATTTTGCCTTTATTGACTACAAAAAGGCATTTGACTCTCTGTCCCATTCATCAATATGGGACACTCTACTCTCACAAGAAGTACCACTAGACTACATAAAGGTAATAAAAAATATCTACAATATCAGTACTAGTAGAGTGAAGCTAGAGACTATAGGACCACCCATACAAATAAGAAGAGGCGTAAGGCAGGGAGACCCACTCTCGCCTACTATCTTCATAGCGGTGCTACAGGCCATCTTTGGTAAACTCAATTGGGAAAAGGTAGGCATAAATATAAAAGGACGTTACTTGAGTCATTTGAGATTTGCCGACGACATAGTCCTAGTCTCAGAAAATGCAAACCAACTACAAGTAATGTTAAACGCTTTATACGAAGAAAGTCGTAAAGTGGGCTTGGAAATTAACCTTACAAAAACTAATGTCATGACGAACCATATAGAAATACCAATACACCTTGAAAACTCACCCCTAACATATGTAAGCGCTTACATCTACCTGGGAAAGCAAATTTCATTTAATCAAGAAAATAACGAACAAGAAGTAGAGAGAAGAGTCAACATCACATGGAAAAAGTTTTGGAGCCTCAAAGAAATACTCAAAAGTAATATGACTATACGAATGAAAACGAAAGTCATGAATACCTGCCTACTACCCTCTTTAACATACGCCTGCCAAACATGGAAATTTACCAGGAAAGTGAAAAATAAAATTATATCCAGCCAAAGGAGTATGGAGAGGAGCGTTCTGAAAATAAAGAAAATTCAAAAGATCCGCCACACTTATATAAGACAGAAAACTCAAGCCATCGACGCTCTTAATTACTCACAAAAGCTCAAATGGCGCTGGGCTGGACACGTAGCGAGGCTAAGCGATAATCGATGGACAAGAGAGACAACTCAATGGACAGGCCCACTAGGACAGAGAAGGAGAGGAAGACCAACCGCACGTTGGGCAGACGACATAATAAAAGTAACCGGTACCAATTGGCTTCGAGTGGCCGAAAATAGAGAGCACTGGTCTTCTCTGGAGGAGGCCTTTACCTCTCATGGAGAGGGTTCTTGCAAATAAAAAAAAAAAACCTATTATATATTATACCAATTAAATTATATATTATGTTATGTCAATTGCAATATAATATCAAATCAATAACTAATTAATGGTATTTATAATCTAATGAACAAAATTACAAAAACTGTTATGAATTTGAATATATTTATATTATAATCTAATTTAATTATTTGTTCATATCATCATAATCATATTATTTTTGTTTTATTTAATTTTAATTTAATTTAATTCAATATTAATCTAATTTATTTAATTGTTTATTTATTATGCATGTACACTGTAAATGAACTATGGAATGCAAGAAATAGAAGGTTTTTTTTTTTATTTATTTATATATATATATATATATATATATATATATATATATATATATATATATATATATATATATATATATATATATATATATATATATATATATATATATATATATATATATATATATATATATATATATATATATATATATATATATATATATATATATATATATATATATATATATATATATATATATATATATATATATATATATATATATATATATATATATATATATATATATATATATATATATATATATATATATATATATATATATATCTATATATATATCTATATATATATATATATATATATATATCTATATATATATATATATATATATATATATATATATATATATATATATATATATATATATATATATATATATATATATATATATATATATATATATATATATATATATATATATATATATATATATATATATATATATATATATATATATATATATATATGTTTGTTCATATATGGCAACCCTGACTAGTTTAGAGTCTTGTGCCAACTCCCCGCGCGAGCGGTCAGTACAGTAGTCGCCCAGTAGTTACTAGTAGTTGTCGAGTTGTAGTAAAAGGGGCACGTGAGACTGCCGACGCGAGCGCACGTCCTTCCTGAGTCGATATATTAATTAACGGTGTGATTTTCCCTCAGCCTTATTTGATTTCCCTTTTGTGTATTCCCTCTTGATATTGAACTTGACAAAGACAAACCTACAAAAGATAATAGTGCAAGTAACCCTAAGTGAAGAAGACTAATGTGAAACATTCCATGGCGGCCGTGAACAATCAGTGTTTGTGTTGTGAATTATGAAGATAAGGTACTGTACAATTTCTATTATCCTAAGACCGACTATAAGGTACATAATTAATAAATAACCTCCCCCTCAGCACGCTTCCACAAATGCGGCACACCCTACCCTCCACTATTCAATATACATTTTCTGGTAGCAGGGCGTGGTTTCACTATATACTATATACATTTTTTGGTAGCAGAACGCAGTTCATTATATTCATTATATATACTATATACATTTTCTGGTAGCAGAGCGTAGTTTTCATCCCTCTGGGCCCCCTTAATTATAGCGTGGTTTAATCCCTCTGAGTCCCCCTGATTATAGCGTAGTTTCATGCCCCTGAGTCCCTTTGATTACAGTGTTATTCTCCCGTTTTGGTATTTTGGCTCTTAATTTGGTACCTAACGCATAATTACAATATAATTTGATTTCCTAACCTTTTAAAACGTGTTCACATCGAGTTGTTTAAAAAATAATGTTATATGAAATTTTTATACATATAATATTGAATATATAATTGTGTAGGGTGAATGTATAATGTGTAAAATATATAAATAAATATTGAATATAATTTTATATATTAAATATAAAATATAATAAATACACATAATATGGTTACATATATTTTATAATATTACGCCTATACGTTATTACCTATCCCGTTTTAAATTATAATTGAAGTTAGTTAAAATATTTTAATATAATTTCCTTAAAAAACTAACTTACTTTAAAATATTATCCCTACACTTTTATTGTTACCCTTTTTTTTATTTTTATTTAAATGAAGCTTAAGCCTTAATTGTAGTCATATTGTATATCATATTATTTTGTTGTATTGCGATACATATATCGCGATACGATATCGAGATGCGACGCGTCCCTGAACTTGACCGTAACTGGTTTCTTATCTCGCCAGTTGTTGTGGATTCATTGTTTATTACGAGTTTATTATTTTTTTAATATTTTAGTTGAGTTATTTGTTTACTTGATTTCTGATTTCGCCCGTTGGTAGTGGGTTCATTGTTTATTACGAATGAAACAGTAAAATGTTCCTTATATACGGAAAGCGCAGAATATAGAAAAAATATAGGTGTGGTACGCTTTGTTTCCGATTGGATTGCCGATACCTCGGAACTTCTTGGCACTTCTGAAATACCTAGATTATTAGTTAGGTTCAAGGATTTAGATTCTCATTGTAATTTATTTGTAAACGCGTCCTCAGTGCTCCTGGGTGGGTTAGACCCGGCTATCGATTACCAAGAAATTAGTTATGTAAAAAAAGAAGTGCGTTTAGTAAATAAGAAAATAGACGACCTCCGGGTGCGTCAGTTAGAGTTGTGCCCACCTGCTCCCGTAGTTGATCCTGTCATGGCCAGTACACCCGTAAGAATGAGTAGTAAAAATATTACTGAGCGAACTCCTTATAATAGATTACCTGATTTACCTATCCCTAAGTTTGATGGACGTCCTGACTCCTGGATAAGTTTTATTGATCAGTTTGACAGTGTAGTAGATTCCCAACACCATTTAACCCCCACAATGAAATTACAGTACTTGGTTGGATCCTTAGCAGATGAACCTAAGCGGTTGTTGCTACATTTAAAAATTGAAGAAGGCAACTATGAAGTTGCTCGTGAGTTGTTGAAACAGCGGTATCACAATACACGGGTTCTTGCTGATACCTACATAACCCAGATACTTACCCTGCCGGAGATTTCGAATAAATTTACAGGTTTGCGCGCGGCCTTTTTGAACCCCTTGTTAACTGCCTATCGCTGTTTAGAACGTTTAGAGTTACCCGTCTCCTCATGGTCTTATATGTTAGTACATATATGTTTGACTAAGCTTCCCTCTGATTTGAAATCCCGTTTTGAGCGTTGTTATGGCGGTGATGCTGATGAATTACCTACCTTTAAAAATCTTACTACCTTTTTGGAAGACGAATGTCGTCACCATGACAACGTTGGCAACACCTCCCTTGTAGATTCTAACCTGACGAAATTTAAAAGTACTGTACCTAAACATACTTACTTTGCGGCTCCTCCCTCCCCTATATTAAATAATAGACAAAAAATGTTACCTGTAATAAATAATAGTAAAAAATGTTACCTGTGTGCTTCCTCTTCCCATTACCTCCGTGAATGTCCCGAATTTAGAGCTATGAATCCTAGAGAAAGATCGGGATTTGTAAAACATTCCCGGTTATGTTATAGGTGTTTGGACAAACATTCAATTCTTATGTGCAAGCGGGACTACAAATGTTCAACCTGCGGTCGCTCATCCCATTACACTATGCTATGTTTTAATGATTCCCGTAACCCAATGTATCCCACCTCATCCAATCGCAAGTATAATTATAATTCCAAATTTAATAAACGCAATTATCTGCGTACCTGTCCTTCTTCTACCCGCGGTCCCCATATGGGCGGGGGCCAGCATAAGAAATATTCCCCTTCACAACTCCAGCGCTCCCCCCAACGACATTCCCAGAGAGCTTCTCCCCCCAGAGAAAATGCTCCGCCCCAACCTAGACAGGTTGAACATAATATAAGATATCGTGATAATTCCTATAATAGAGAAGATAGACCCACATAGCTAGATACTTGTATTACTCCCCCTTCCCCTTGCCTGAATATCTCACCCAATTCCCTTATATTATTGCCTACTGTTAAATTACACGTTAAAACTGCTAGTGGTTATTATATTGAAGCGCGTGCCTTATGTGATACCGGTGCCCAGGGTTGCCTCATTACAACCGATCTTGTTGTTAATTACCTCAATTTGACCATCTCCCCCTCCTGTGCCCCTGTACGTGGCATAGGTAATATTCCTTTAGTGGTTTCCCGTGGTTCTATTTCCCTGTGTTTTAAACCTTTGTATAATTCCTTCCCTGAGGTGTCAACCTCTGCTATGGTTATAGATGTGATTGCCTGTACGCATCCTGAGTTTGAGTTCCCTGAGTCTGTGTTTTTTCCTAGTAGTGATTTTTCCCTTGCTGACCCTACCTATAATAAGCCTGGCCCGATAGATATACTATTGGGTGCTGACGTGTTCGGCGCGCTTTTATTACAAGATAAAATATTTAACTTTAACGGCCTTACTGCTTTATCTACAATTTTTGGTTATATTGTTTGTGGTCCAGTCGCTGCCGATTATGGTGAATTGGAGCCCCCTATGACTGGAATATCCTTATCCCGTCTCATAGAGAGATTCTGGAAGGTCGAAGAGACCCCTCAAACCATGATTGCTTACCCCTTAGATAACGATGGTGAGATTTATAAATAAAAAACGAAACTTACCCGTTGAGCTATCTGTATCCTTATCGCGTTAGCGCGTAGCGTTTCCTTGCGGTCTTCCCTAAGACGACTCTCACTCTTTCTTGACAAAGAAGGAATCATCAGAGTCGGTGGTCGTTTATGAAACTCCTTTAACATTCGAGGAATTAACTACAATTTTTGCTAAAATTGAAGCGGTATTAAATTCCCGGCCGTTATGTCCCTTATCTAATGACCCTAACGATCTAGAAGTTTTGACGCCTGGTCATTTTTTGATTGGCCAACCTCTTAGTGCTTTGCCGGAGTATCCCTATAACAATGTAAAAATTAGTCGTTTAACCCGTTTTCAAGTAGTGCAACAGATAACTCAACATTTTTGGTCGCGGTGGCAGTTAGAGTACCTATACACTCTGCAGACTAGGCAGAAGTGGACTGATCCAGTGAATCCTCCAGCAGTAGGCGAGCTAGTCCTCATCAAAGATGATAATTTACCCCCTTTACAGTGGCGACGTGGTCGCATTTCCCAAATTTATCCTGGTAAAGATAACGTTGTGCGTGTGGTCGATGTTAAGACATCGACAGGTATCCTAAAGAGAGCCTTAACCAAATTAGTTCGTCTACCTATTAGGTAGCTACCCCCATTTTCTCGTAAACATTAGATGTTTAGGGCGGGGGCTATGTTTGTTCATATATGGCAACCCTGACTAGTTTAGAGTCTTGTGCCAACTCCCCGCGCGAGCAGTCAGTACAGTAGTCGCCCAGTAGTTAGTAGTAGTTGTCGAGTTGTAGTAAAAGGGGCACGTGAGACTGCCGACGCGAGCGCACGTCCTTCCTGAGTCGATATATTAATTAACGGTGTGATTTTCCCTCAGCCTTATTTGATTTCCCTTTTGTGTATTCCCTCTTGATATTGAACTTGACAAAGACAAACCTACAAAAGATAATAGTGCAAGTAACCCTAAGTGAAGAAGACTAATGTGAAACATTCCATGGCGGCCGTGAACAATCAGTGTTTGTGTTGTGAATTATGAAGATAAGGTACTGTACAATTTCTATTATCCTAAGACCGACTATAAGGTACATAATTAATAAATAACCTCCCCCTCAGCACGCTTCCACAAATGCGGCACACCCTACCCTCCACTATTCAATATACATTTTCTGGTAGCAGGGCGTGGTTTCACTATATACTATATACAATATATATATATATATATATATATATATATATATATATATATATATATATTATATATATATATATATATATATATATATATATATATATATATATATATATATATATATATATATATATATATATATATATATATATATATATATATATATATATATATATATATATATATATATATATATATATATATATATATATATATATATATATATATATATATATATATATATATATATATATATATATATATATCACATATTAATTATGTGTATAATTCGATTGTAGGTCAAAATTCTTTTTTATTCCACTCTGTTAAAACCTTAATATTGCAGTTGCTTTTATTATTTTTCCATTAATTTAACTACAGATTTAAATTTGTAATGATTTCTTTTTGTGTTTAATACTTATAAATATTATTTTTACATGTATTTCTATTTTAAGTTACAAGCTTTAACTAATCGTCACATTTTATAACTCTAGGTCAAAGGGAAATATCCTATAGGTTCTGATTACATTTATCATGTAGCTTCGCAAATTTGTGCGTTTTTTTTCATCATATTTGCTAGAGAATCTTGCTCAAACTCTTATGCACGTTCTATCTTTATACGCGTTTTGAAACACACTGTGGGTTTTTCTATTAGCGCTTGATATAGGGGGCGGGCGGCGAGTTAATATTGGACTAAAGTGAGAAAGCTTGTTTTCTTTAATTATTGTATAAATATACTAAAATATATACATGAATAAATTGGGAATAAAATTTGATTTCTCTTGTTATTTCATTATTTAATAAGACAAATAAATAATAAAATATTGATTTGTATAATTTTTAACAGTGGTAATAATAATACAGTTACGTTAGATTACTACAAATTAAGGACATTAGTTTACACGAATGTCCTTAATATTCCATAAGTTTAAATGTTTGGTTCAAATATAACAAAGTTCACGTAAACAAGGTTGCGGGCTTCAAGTATTTGTAAACATACTTATTTATTTACATATGAGCTTAATATTTTAAATTTTGAAGTATTATATACTGAAGAAAGATTATCATACTTTTAAATAGTCCTTATAATGCACCGACACTAAAAAATGCCCTAACATATAACTGTTAAATATTTTACACAATAGCTAAATCGAGATAATTTGAATACTTTTATTAAAATGTAGTATATATCACGCTGTCTAAGGCCACATTTGTATCCAATAAGCTTTTGTACTGCCATTAATGAAGAATAGCTTGTGTATTAATATACATAAGTGAGCAAAGTAGTAAATGAACACTGTAGAGTATACTTAGAGTACAAGCGTCAGACTGTAGAGTTATGCTTAAAATTCGATTAAACTAATAACAAATATTATAATTTTGTAACATTATTTTTCGTTCGTGTTGTTTTATTATTTTACATCTCTTTTATGCTTTAGTTGAAGATTTTACTCCTTAATTCATATGGTCAGGATCCACTATTGTGGAATAGCCACAGTTTGTTTAGCGCGGCGTTGAATTCCGCCGCTCAACACTCCATGCATCGAAAGGCGGAAAGCGAAGAAATGATTTTTTACTGACCCTAGGTTGCTGGAGCCTACAGTTCCTTCTGCTAGCCCTAATTTCAATTATTTAAGCATTTTTCGATTCACACGTTTTTAAACGTGATTTTTTTCTTTTAATATCAATTGTTTCTCTAATTGCTAGTTTTGGGAATATATTATTGTGAAATTTCAAACATTTAGTATTCTAGATGTTTCTTAATTTTTTTTTTGCTAAATTTTACATAATTTTGAATTTTAATTCCATAATTTATAAGAAAATATTTACTCTTCTTAATTTAATTTAAAAATATCCCATACATCCACATCCCACTACACTTTCCGTCACACACACTCACAACACATCACTCGCACACCAACTCACACAAAGCTCTCTCTCGTATCGTAAGAGGGACAAGAGGGAACACGATGACGCGCGCGCTTTCGGCCGTGGCCAGACCGAGACTGAGTAATGAGGACTGCACGCTGAGAGATGAATGAGGACTCTAACTGGTCGCTCTACGTAGTGGAAATCTTGAAAAATATATATATATATATATATATATATATATTATATAGTTATAATATATATATAGATATATATATGATATATATATATATCTATAATATAATTATATATATATTATATATAATATATTATATATAATATAGTATCATAACTTATATTTAATTGAGGGAATATGTGTAATACAACTCTGCCGTTTTTCCGCCTTTCGAATGTCTTAACACCTAAAGCGGGATCCTTGTTAAACGGAGCAAAGTGAATGAAAATAATTCTTTTCCACGAGGAAAATGAACCCAAACCATCCGTTGTGGCTGCTGTGTGCAGTACGCTGCGCCATGACTCGACGGTCCTTATATGGTACATTTATTATTTTAAGAAACTCGGTCCGTGATAACACAACGAAAATAATGGTATAAACAATCACAACAAGTTTAAAAAACCAACAAAGACTCTTTTTGTTAAGTCTCACTCCACAACTAGGGTGAGAGCTGAACCAAAGAAATAATGTACAAACCTACTTAAAGCAACAAATTCACGAATATAATTAAGAAAAAAAAGTTTACTTATTGCGAGTACATATAGTAACTATATGTTCGGTCATGAATTGTGGTATGCATTTGCTTATAATCAGTAGTTAATTAAAAACACAGAGGGCAATGAAATAATAACTTCCAAGTATAGGTTTATACATCATTTATTTTTTAAGAACTATTTTTATTACGAAACCCAAAGTGCATGTGTATATATGCTTGTATTCATGTACTAATTTTTGTCTCAATATAAATTAATCTTCGTTCAACAGGTTATTTTGCAGTGATCTGCTCTCAATCTTTCTTCGTCGCATAAACAGTAATTTGCAACTTCACGTTTGAGGCTGTCTTAGTTTTTCCTCATACATGTCCCAGCTTTACTGAGGTTAACGCAAAAATACAGTGAGTTAAGAAACTTGCGTTTGCTTTTGAAAAATTGTTAATGTCCCGTAGTTTAGAAAATATAAATAATAGTGATATGTTCTCATGCAGTGAGTCGTATTAGCCAGAGCACATTCGATGTGATTTACATAATGAGGGTTTTCAAATAAAGTTAGAAAGTACGTATTTAATATACATCCATTCTTAAAAAACATGACTATTGAATCTCTTATAAATTCATGAATTGAAAATAGTTTAACCCATGATTGAAATATGCTTTATTATAAATGAAACGTGCATGTGAGAGAGCTTTAGAGGGCAAAGCTCTATAAAACTTTTCATCAGGCGCTCTTTGAACTTTTTTTCGTAGAATTGACCATGTATCAATAAACTTAAATGTTTGGGATAATATGTAATATAATTTTAAAGTCCATCTCCATTTTGTTACAAATTTTGTTCAGAAAATTATCAAAATCCAATCAAAACACTTTATTGACTTGAGTTAAATAATAGCTTATTACAAATAATATCCCACACACTATAAGTACAAGGCGGGCCTTATCACTTCCAGTGCTTCATCTTACAGAGCAACCTTTTTGTAAAGAGAATCTGTAATTGGCGGATAATGAAAAAAGATATTTTTTTAAATTTAGTCAGACATATCTGTCATAGATAACAACACTCATAACCAACCACCTACCTACAACTATTACATCTTACGTAATTACATAAAAGTCAACTATTTAAAACGCGTAAACTTATCTTTTGGGTCTATAATACAAACATACATATATTTACATACATCTATAATATATATATATATTATTAGAATATATTATCTATATTATTATATTATAGTAATAGATATCTATATATATAATCCTTATATATATATATAATATATATATATATATATAATAATATATATATAATAATATATATATATAGATCTAGATATATATTATGTATTTAATATATATATATATATATATATATATATATTATATAATATATATCTTGTTAACTATATATATATATATATATATATTATATATATATAATATATATATACATATATATATAATATAAACACAAAAAGTATACGTACACACGACAATCACAGAGATACATACATCTACACACATACATAAAGAACACTATTACTAACAAGTTTTATCACCCGTAAATAAATACTCCTTGAGGCTAACGCTATAAAGATTTAAGAGACGTTGAATGTCCTGAATTCATACGTGGTAATATCGTTCCATAGTTTATCGTCTTAGGGCTGTAAATGCTTCACTATGCACTTGTGTGACATAGTGGCACCTCCAGTACATTGTCATATCTTGAACGAGATGTGACAGATTTGAGGAATGAGAACCCAGAATCCAACCTTGCTTGATGTAGAAGGAGGTTTTTGAAGGCAGAAACAGAATAGAGTATAGGAGAAAATTCATGCATGATTATACGTCGATGTCCTCACATTCCAACACTTGAGTTTGAACCGATATTGAGATAATATGATCGTATTTTTCCATCAAAAACCAAAAACAAATCTTATGATCGGTTCCTGGAGACGCTCTAGTTTCTGGTCCCAGCAATTGCTCTGCGACCAATCCCCCAGGTAACAGGTATCTGCATATCCAAGTATTGTGAAAAAGGATGGTCTGAGCCAAAGATATTTTTGTGTTTTAGAGGTAAAGAATTTTATTCCATCTCCTTATGCCGCCCCAAGCAGTAAAATATCTGCGGCTTATTCTCTGCTACTTGAGGGACCACGTTAACGTACTATCGATCCTGATACCCAGAGTCCCTCACAGAAGTACTAAACCCAACTAATCGTGACCATTATCACATCATTCAACGAGGAATTTGAAGTAGTGTACATCTTGGGAGTTTGGACTTTTGCATTACGAGGATGCACAACTGAGATTTGCTAGGATTTACGGACAGGCACATGATTAAATGCTCCAGGTACTAATAGATTCAGGTTAATATTGATTACTGCTGGATATCCGCTAGTAATACATCATCTGGTATGGTCGTATATAACCTTGCAAACGTCAGCGTGACAGATGATAGGGATGTTCAGAAGTGTTTATGGAGTTTGATAAAGATAGAGAAAAGCAAACGGAGAAAGTACAAACCACCTTGTGGTACTTACAGCCTGAGTGGATAGAAAACTGGACTGCTTATTATTCACATGAATGCTTGTTCACGTTTCGTCACTAAGCCATCAAACAACCATTCAGTTAGTAGTTTGTGATATATTAATGATTAAGATACTGCTAAAGAATGTCGACAATCAACGGTCATAGGCATTTGGACATCTAACAATGCAAGAATGGAAGAAATGTAAATTTCATCCAATCAATTTAGTCAAAGTGAAGTTAAAACACGTCAAAATCAAACTAGTTATCAAAATAAGAAGATAAAGCTACAATTTTTTAAATTTTTGAATACCTAAGCCGCCGTGCACTAAAATTAATGCCTCGTCCGGGATGGAAACGAAAATACATTTATTATTTGACAAAACAATAAATAGCATACACTAGATCCGAATAGTTTATCCGTGGTTACTCCGACCACAATATGATGTGATGGGCAGATGACCGCACTTCTTAGAGGTCTCAAGGTTGAAAACTTTTATCCGATGGTATTAACGTCAATAGTCATTATCGGAAGTTTGGAAGCCTCTACCAGCTGAGAGAAGTCAACATGATTTATAATATCATATGGTTGTATGAAGAGAACCTGAGAAGTCTTGTACGAGACGAAGATAAAATAGATGTAGAAACGCCTATGTGCTGCCAGGTAATACAATTAACAGAGCCTAAGTCATAGCGGCGTAATCAACAATCACCCAGACAATGAAAATTCTATAAAAATCTAAAAAAAAAAGACAGCTAATCTTGTTCGAAACTTAACATTGTAAAACTGCCATATATCATTATAAACTTTCTCAAACTCGAAAGTTAAGCTTTGAGCATTAATGAACGAAGTGTTGACGGAGTTTCGTAGTAGAAAAGAGTTTAATTTAGTTGTTTGTGCTAAATATATGTAGATAGTAAAGAGTATTAATAATCTATGTTTAAGTAACCTTTGGGAACTTTGGCAGCGACACAATGTATGTAAGTTCTACAATTAATGTCAGCTTGTGATTTTTATACAAATATTAATATAATAGAATACAATATATTTAAGAATCATATACCGTCAAGTATTGTAACACAATCTTGAATGGCTTCAGAGCTTTTGGTCGATCATTTATCGCTTTCCAATTTGTTCATACTATTTGATTACTAACAGTTTGATCTCGTTTAATTTCATTAATAATTTGCTTTTTCAGTTTCATACAATAATGTTCGAAGTAAACATTTTTTTAATATGCGTCTTCATTCAACAGATGACATATTAAGTACCAAATGCAGTAAATACACATTGACCTTAGCCCATACCAGAACACAAAAAAACTAAATTTTTAATAGAATAAATATTTACACGTATACAATACCATAAATTACACTCTCCACAATTTAATGATTATACCCATTAATGTAAGGGCGCTGCGTCTAGTTGCTGAACATACTACGAAGAAGTTTCAGAGTAATTTGCGGCTTCGCTAAATCTTCGAAGAGCAAATTAGTGAGTGAACCGTACTAAGGAGAGATGTATGTATATATATATAAATGTTTGTAAAAAAAAAACCTTGGGAAAGAACGCTTCCCTTCTATACAACATAAATTTATTAAATATTAATATACCTATATTTCACCAATATTATTGTACACAATAACGTTTCCGTATAAGTTTTACTACAGCTTTTTTCTCATATTTTTTACCTTAAAAATTAACTTCATTTCTTTTACTTATTTATCTCCATCAATTACAGAGAATACTTATTTTCATTTAGATGAGGATGAGTCTAACCGACTGACGTCGCTGGTTCAAGAGACTCTCCCGGTTACCTTCAAAGATATTAAATTAAACGGACAAATTTGCTTTGAAGCTGTCAATTATCAATCTAATTAATACATTTGTACATAATTGGTTAAGCTTTCCCTCACGCATAAACTAACGAATAAATATTGTTGAAGCTACACTACAGCGAAAGTTATTGATTTGTAGTAATAGTTTTTAGGCCAAAAGACAAGAAGACTTTGGCTTAAACTAATCCATTGCACTGTTCGTGCACATTATAGTTTGTTCCCATAGAAAAAAAAACTCTTAACTTTCATCTGATTCCCTTGGGATATATCTTTAAATAAAATTGCTTATATTAATCAAAGTTAATATGTGGTTATAAGAGATTGGAATAAAATATCTTTCCATGCTAGGGTGGGGGGGGAAGGGGGGGGGGGGGCGGGCGTGTGAGCGGACGACTGAGGGCGGGCGGTAATCGTAATCATTAACTTTTATCTACAATAAAATAACCTTAATTCTCCTTCAACACTATGAACATTATTTATCTCTATAATTTTTATTTGGACAAATACAAAAAGGATTCTGAAAAAAGATGATAAAGTTTAACTACAACAAAAATCTATTTGACTGATACAAAAAATGGTACGCCTTTTGTGTACATATACTCATTTCTATATATTACTCAACCGCGTGTACAGAATTCTGCTTTACAAAATTTAGGTCAATTTACAGACATACACATTGTTACGAGTTCAGTAAATATTTTTCTTGGAAGGTTCTAATATCAAACAGACCGTTTAACTAGCCAACTTAATAACAGCAGTAAGATACACATAATTGAGACACTGTTCAGACGTGGCTGAAGATACACGAGTATACAGGTTCGTTGTAAAACCCGAAGGGCGGGTGTGTAATCCCGTGCTAGTAACTGATTAACGTGCGTGGTGGAGTCAACTCACGAGTTCTTCGGCTCGTTGCAGGAGCTGTTCACACGTACGCACTATATATAGGTTCAGGCGTCCCTTGATGAGAGTTCCCTGCAGTATCTGTCGAGTAAAATAATCATAATATTGTGGCTCATGTACATGCGTATTTGTGTAGGAGTTTGTAATACATATCTGTTGTCAGTCAATAAAGTGTGTCTAAGAAATGAGCTATATATAACCTGTGCTAGCGTGTCAACAATGGTTAATCGCTATCTTGACCTACGTAAGAGTGGTATACTCTTTGCATACATATCTGGTACACCTTCCGCGTGATTTTCTAACATAAGATAGCATGTTTTTTCATTATTTATTCTCTTTGTTTTTTTTAGCTGTTCGCTCGTCTTTATACCAATCCTCGCTCCTGCTCGGTAGACACGGGACCTGTAACTAGGTAACAGGATTGAGTCTGCATGAATCTCTCACCATGAACGTAAGGTTTCTATAGACACTCCGGTTTGCTTAGTTCCTGTATGCAGTTCTTCGTTCCCAGCCTTGTTCCTGCACGGTCGCTTGCGTGCCCATAACCGAACGTCCACAAACGTGTCGCGTCATCTACCAACATGATCAAGTCATATGACCATTATTTATTGTTTTTCTTACATAATAGCTTCATCGCTTAATCCTGCATTAGTGCACAGATCGTATGGGCCACTAGTCATTGTACACATGGCAGGACTAGATATAGATAGGAACACAGAGATGTGCCAGAATAAAATACTATCAGAAGCCGATTTGGTTAGTGGTCACGGGTGGGGTCGTGCCTTCCTCCGTCCCCACTTTACCCAAAACACCAGTTCTTGTGTTGGTGTGAGGCTACCATTGCCTGCTTTGAGGCTGGCGGGTTCACACCCGTCGCCGCGCTGTGGCGTGTGCCTTCCGGTATGGTCGGACGCACCTCTGCAGTGCATCAAGGCACATCGAATCCAGCGTTAACGGTGAAAGTATGTCCTCAGTCCGTCATCGGGGGATGCGACATTCGAACGTCCGTACAAGGTAATGATACTCGCTGCATCGATGCATATTTATACAGTGGCATGCTCTATCGCCTCTGCGCGGCGCGGCCATTGACTGAGTTCGCCTCAGATATTAAAACAATCATGCTTGGGTATGCTTGTATATACTGTGTGTGCAGTGGGCGTCAATTGTACAGAAAGGAAGGAATTGGCAAAAATACGCAAGACCTTCCCCCGTGTCCAATACAAGTTAGCTCGTCGTTCGACAACTGACACCTTGCATTAAGTTAATATTTAAAGAATAGGTTGTCGTTTGTCTTAATAGCACCTCCCACCATTGCTTGGAGATGTATTACGTGTAATTTAATTGAAAAGATTAAATACTGAGACCCAAGGAGACCCTTATAAGGAAATTATGAACGTATTTTGTTAAATTTTTTCATAAGTGAGACAGAGTAAATATTGGTAGGTTTCTATTCATTACTCGTATTTAAGGGCAACATTTATAAGTTAATGACATATTGTGTTCAAAACCTCTCTCCGTGTAACCTGACATCTGTGCTTTGCTGGGAGCCTAACTCAGTAAATCTGCTATTTTCTATTGATTTTAAATATTTTTGTTTACACATAATGGATGTTCTGGTGTTAAAATGCCAGTTTTTTCAAATGCAATTTTTATATTTAACCTATAAGTTTGATTATGTATTATAGTATTTTTATCTTCTTGTTTTCTTTTATTTTTTTTTTACAAACATTTATCAAAAAGTAACAAGTCCTACATACATTACTTAATAATAGCAAAACGAGATTAAAGGTCAATATCTGCTTTCTCCCTCAATATAAAATGAATGTTGGCATACTTCAAAGGGTCCCTCCCTCGCATTTAATAAACAGTTGACAAAGTATTCGGAAATCTGTCAAATAAGACATTACAACAATCCTTGGAATTTATTTTGTATTTATTATTACTTTATATTATTGTTGACATAAAGCTGGACTTGTTTGTAGAAATTCTGTAATATATCTGTGTAGAGATTGGTGTTAATGGATGACAGGACAGAGGCGTACTAAGCTGACCGTAAAAGAATCTAATCAATATTATTTAAATTTATCTTAATACGGCAAAAATAATTTGATGTGCCATGTAAATATTGTATCCTTTTTAACAGACGGTGCTAATTGTCATTGTAAAAATAATTGAATGTAATAAGTTAACGGAAATGATTTTCACTATAGATGATATTAATTTTGTCCGTTATTTATAATTTTACAATATTCTAAAATATTCTTAGAATAAGATGTTTCAAACACATCCATTTTATCATTTGTCTGACTTCCGCCGAGATCTGTGCATATTATACAGTTTTGGTTTTTTTGGTTTTCGAATGGATTTATGATACAAAAGCAAATTACTTATTATTACCCTTTCTCCATACTTTTAAAAGCATGTGAATTAACATACAATTTAAATTAGTATACTTAAAATAACAATACAATATTCCTTTTTTGCTAGAACACAAAAGAATCGGTGCATAAAACTCAACAGAACTTATTTTTTGTTTATAATTGCACATACAATTTTACAATCATTCATTTATGACAATGATTCTTTAAAATAATTTGGTACCTCATTTTTTGGATGAGCAGGATCAAATGAAATGATGAATCTTTTAGATACCATAGTAGTGTGAACTGATTTGATTTGATAATTGTCTCAGTTACGCTTATAATAATATAATTAAATGTTTTCAAAAACCGCTGTACTGGATGGAGATTAGGTGTTAGCGCTGAGTAAATAATTCATAGCTTAATTTAATTGAAGCATCAACGTATTACAATGAAATCAATAAGGTTCAAAATTAATATAAATATCGATGACAAAACCCCTCTCGAAACCTTTTTAAGCACGATTCCCTAATATTCAAAATAAGAAAATCTTTTGATAGATATATTCACATATACTCATCAAAAGATTTTCTATTTGAGTATTTCGCTTATCAATTTATTTATAAAGTACTATCTATGTATTTGTCGCGTAAGCGATTAACAATAGTTAAAATTATTATTCAATGCGTCTGACTGTGGAATTCGACGAATGGATTTTGGGATTCCAATGAAGGGGATAATAACATAATTTCATTCCTCCCTCTCTGACCCCAAAACAGATTTCGACGTTTGAGTTGCCGCCACTCAACACATCCATAATAATAAGTGAACAACTGACTAGATTACAGAAATTTTACTACATTTAAGCAATAATCTTCATGAAATAACTATTACATATAAATGTAACTACGGCGCAGAGCGTCTTTTATCATATTTAGTTATTTATTGTATTTAATACTTTTATTACACCTCATAAAAGAAAAAAAACATGTAATAGGGGTTACAAACAAATGTGGGTGGTAAAGGCGGCCTTATCACCATAGTAATCTCTTCCCGTTTAGTTATATATATATATATATTAGCCTGGAAAGAGATTACCTCATGTGATCAGGCCGCCTTTACACCACTTTTGTTGTACTCCTTTATTACATGTTTTTTTTCGTTTTATGTAGGTGTAATAAATTATTAAATAATACTAAATAAATACATGGATAAAATACCGCTCTGCTCCGTAGTTACCTTTATACTGTAATATTTATTTAATAAGATTATTGCTTAAACTGTAGTACATTTCTGTAATCTAGTCAGTGTAGTTCACTTTATTATTAGTGAGTAGTGTTTGATGGCGGAACTCACCGTCGAAACGTTTTGTTGTCAGAGTGGTGACATTAAATATTTATTACCCTTCATTGGAATCAAACTCACATTCGTCGCATTCACAGTCAACGGATTGAATCATTAATTTTACTATTTTTAAGCTGCTTACGCGACAAGACAATAGATTGATTACTTTATAATAAATGATAAGCGAAAATACCACAATAAGCAAAATCTTTTTGGGATAGTATATGTGAATATATACTATCAAAAAGATTTCTTATTTTGAATATATGGAATCGTGCTTAAAATGTTTTCGAGAGGGGTTGTCATTCGATTGTTTATATGAAATTTTAACCTTATTGAATTTCATTGTAAATACGTTTGATGGTTCAAATTAAAGCCTATGAATAATTTACTCATCGCTACACCTCATCTCCATCCCGTACGAGCGGTTTGAAAACATTTATTCCTATTATTTAAAGCGTAAACTGATACAATTAATCAATCAAGTTTATACTATGGTAATCTTCAGATTCACTCCATTTCCAGTTGATCTGCTCATCCAAAATGTAGGTACAATTATTTTTAACGAATCTTGTCATATGATGAGTTTTAAAATTGTATGTGACCATATAAAACAAAAAATAAGTCTCGTTGGTTTAGCACCGATCTTTTCGGTCTGAGGCAAAAAATCTCTTGTATGTTATTTTAAGTATATTAAATTTAAATTTTTATGTAATCCATGCTTTAAATAGTATGAAATGGTAATATAAGTATGTTGGCTTTTTTTTTTTGTTTTTTTTTGTTTTTTTTTTTTTTTTTTTTTTTTTTTTTTTTTTGTTTTTTTTTTTGTTTTTTGTTTTTGTTTGTTTTTTTTTTTTTTTGTTTTTTTTTTTTTTTTGTTTTTTGGTTTTTTTTTTTTTTGTTTTTTTTTTTTTTGTATCATAAATTCCATTCGAACCAAAACGGTATAATAGCACAATGATCTCGGCGGAATATCAGACAATGATAAAAAAATGGATTTGTTAGAACATCTTATATAAGAATATTTTTAGAATATTGTAAAATTCTAAATAACGACTTAAATATATCTATCTAAGAAAATCATTCGTTAAACTTATTACCATTCAATTATTTATTACAATGACAATTTAGCACGCCGCTTGTTTAAAAGACTACAATAATTAACATGCCATATTATTTTGTGCCAGTATTAAGATAAATTTTAAATAATATATTATAATTCTTTAGGTCAGCTTAGTAGCCTCTATCCTGTCATCCCATTAACACCATCTCTACACAGATATATACATTAAATTTCATACAAACTAAGTCCAGCTTAATGTCAACATAATATACAAGTAATAATAAATACAAAAAAATTCCAAGGATTTGTGTAATGTTTTGGATTCTGACAGATTTCCGAATACTTTGTCAACTGTTTATTAAATGCGAGGAGAATGTGACCCTTTAAGTTGCCAACTTCTTATATTGCGGGGAAATCGGATATTGACCTTAAATCTTTTTTGCTATTATTAAGTCCAATGTATTGTAGTCCTTTTGTATTTTGATAAACTGTTTTTAAAAAAAAAATAAGAAACAGAAATAAAAATCTATATATCATCCAATTATTAGTTAAATATAAAAATTGCATTTTGAAAACTGGCATTTACCACAGAACATCATTATGTGTAAAAAATATTTAAAAATAAATATGAATAGCAGACTTACTGTAGTATAAAAAGGTAAAGCAAACACGATGTCAGGTACACGGAAGGGTTGACACAATATGTCATAACTTTATAATGTTTCCCTTAAATACGAGTATACTCAACCTACATATTTACTGTCTACTTATGAAAAACTTAACAAAATAACGTTTCATAATTTCCTTATTCAGGGTCTCCATTGTGTCTCAGTATTTTTAATCTTTTTCATAAAATTACACGTAAACTCTCCAACAATTGGTGGATGTGCTATTAAGAAAACTAAAAATATTCCTTTAAAATTACTTAATGCAAGGCTTTCTAAGAACTACTTGTGATGTCTTGAAGGTCTTTAAGTATTTTTGCCAAATTCGCTTCTTTCTTTACAATGACTGCAGTATAAAAGCTTATCATTTTTTTAATATCTGAGCGATCCGTCGTGGCGCAGAGGCTAAGCGTCTGCCGTAAACGCGACGGTTTTGAGGGTTCGTTCCCACTCGAGAAGATGAAATTTTCTATTTCCAATTTTCTGCGCTCTGGCACTAGCAAGCGCGGCGGATTCCGCCTCACACGCAATGCCTCAAAAAAGGTTGAAAGTGGGACGAGAAAGCATGGACTAAGCAACGAGTGTCTTAACACTAGGTTCCATAGTTCCTGCAGTTCCCTCTGCCTACCCCTGCAATATGCGGGATTAAGCGTGAAGCTATACAAAAAAAATAATCACTAATATATCTATTATAGTGAGGACCGTCGTTTGGGCGCAGAGGCGCAACGTCCAGGCGGAAAGTGGGACGAAGAAAGCAGGAACTAAGCACGAGTCTTAACCCAGGTTGCATATAGTTCAGGCAGTTCCCTCTGCGTACCCTGCCATGTGCGGGATAAAGCGTGAAGCTAAAAACAAAAACATAAAAAAAATGATATTCTATTGAAAAGTAAATGTGTCCTATCGACATATTACAGTGGCACGTGGAATTTGTGCATGCACATGTTTAATATAGAATTTACCACAGATAACACATATTATAAACTCATCAAAATCAGATGTTTGAAATAACTGCGATTGCGAATAAAGAAACGTCTCTAATAGCGTCGTAAACTCCGCGCGAGAATTGCCTCCACTACACGTTTAATCGTCTTCGGAATGAAGCTTCGGTTTTAAACTAACCGTTATTTATTGTAAGTCTATTTTATTGATTCTGTTTAGTGTTCTGTAAACATTTTGAATTATGTTAACTTCCAAGAAAAATATTTGTAATAGAATTCTTGTAACAATGTTATGTCTGTAAATTGACTAAAGTATGTAACACAGATTCATTTTGTTTAACATTAGTAACAAAGCGTACATTTAGGAAGATTTGTAAAAGAAAATCTTTATAATCTTTTTTCAGAATCCTTTTTGAATTTATCGAAATAAAATTATAGAGATAAATAATGTTTCATTGTGTTTGCAGGAGATTAAGGTTATTTTATTTAGCTAAAAGTTAATTATATACGAGTACCGCCCGCCCTCAGTCGTCCGCTCACCGCCCGCCCTCAGTCGTCCGCTCACCGCCCGCCCTAGCATGGAAAGATATTTTATTACAATCTCTATAACCACATTATTAACTATGTAATGTCGTTAAATTTTTTGCATGTAATAAGATACAATACAAGCAATTTTATTAAAAATATGCCCTTAAGGGAATCTATGAAATGCTAGTTTCTTCTTTGTGAAGAAATATAATTTACACGAACGGTGCAAATGGATATTGAGACAAATGTTCATGGCTTTTAACCTAATACTATCACTATAAATCGAAAGAGCTTTCGCTGTAAGTGTAAGCTTAACAATATTATTTGTTAGAGTTAACCAATTATGTGCAAATATATTTAATTATGTCGAAATTAAAAGCTTCAAAGGAAATTTGTCCTTTTAATTTAGTTCTCTTGTAGGTCTCCGAGATAGTCTCCTTGAACCAGCGACGTCAGTTGGTTAGACTCCCACTCAAAGTTTAAATGAAAAAAGTGTTGTCTGAGATTGATGGAAATAAAAATAATGTAAGAAAATAAGTTAATTTTTAAGGCAAAAAGTAGATGATGAAAACGTAATAAAATTTATCACTGAAAGTTATTGTAACTATCATTAATATTGCTGAATTTGTAGAGTATAATAATATTGAATAATTGTAATTTGTATAGAAAGAAGCGTATTTCAAAAATTTTTACTAAAACACATATTATATATCATACATAGATCTGTCCCTTAGTACGGTTCTCACTCACTAATTGCTCTCGAAGTTAAGATAAGCCGCAAACTTACTCTGAAACTTTATTTGGTAGCGTTCCAGCCAACTAGCGGTAGCGCCCTACATTTAATGGTTTATATCATTTAAATTGTGAGAGTTAATTTATGGTATTGTATACGTGTAAATATTTATTCTATTAAAATTTAGTTTTTTTTTCTGTATTGGGCTAAGGTCAATGTTATTTACTGCTTTGGATACTTAATATGTCATCTTTGAAGGAAGACGCATATTAAAAAATGTTTCTTCGAAATTATTGTATGAAACTGAAAAAGCAAATTTTAATTAAATTAAACTGAAGATCAAACTTTTAGTAATCAAATATTTATAAACAAATTGGAAAGCTATTAAATGATCGACAAAAGCTCTGAAGCCATTCAATATTGTGTTACAATACTTGAGGTATATGATTCTTAATATATTTTATTCTATTAATATTTATATTTGTATAAAAATCACAAGCTGACATTAATTTTAGAACTTACAATACATTTGTGTCGCTGCCAAAAGTTCCCAAAGGTTAAACATAGATTTATTAATATCTTTACTATCTACATATATTTAGCAACAACTAATATAAACTCTTTTTACTACAAACTCCGTCACATTCTTCGTTCCATTTAATGCTCAAAGCTTCAACTTTCGAGTTTTGAGAAAGTTTATAATTTATAATATGGCAGTTTTACAACATTAAGTTTCAGGAACATGATTTAGATATCTTTTTTAGATTTTTATAGAATTTTATTGTTCTGTTGTTATTGTTGACTTATCGCCGTATGACATCACAGCTTAGGCTCTGTTAATTGTATAACCGGCAGCAATAGGCGTTTCTACATCTATTTTTTATCTTCCGTCACGTACAAACTTCTCAGGTTCTCTTCATACAACATATACTATTGTAAATCATGTTGACTTTCTCTCAGCTGGTAGAGGCTTCCAACTTCCGATAATGACTATTGACGTTAATCAATCAGAATAAAATGTTTAACCCTGTGACCTCTAAAGCAGTGCGGTCATCTGCCCATCAATCATATTGTGATCGGAGTAATCACGGATAATATCGGTCTAGTGTATGCTTATGTATGTATATAACATGTGAGTAAACGAAAACTACATTATATCATTAGAAGTAGACATATGAATATACTACGCACAGTAAAAGGGTTATGGTTTATTAACGACAAGTAAGACAAGAATTTTAATGATAATTATAGTATTTAAAGCTCGTACCGGAATATTACACCAAGTAATACACATATAGATTTAATGTTGTATATTATATCGATTAAAGTCGATTATTAATTCTTTTTCAAATACAATAGTGGAATTCCATTTCTACTCTGGTACAGATATAATTTAGTGCACCGGCACTAGAGATACCACATTTAAACGTAGGTCTTAAACCCACTCTATTAAGAAACCGTCGACGCGCTCTGGGCTACTAAGGACTGACGTGCATGAGAAACATATCACTATTAATATAGTTTTATAACTACTGGACTAATATTTTATCCAGAAGCCAATGGAGTTCTTAACTCACTTTGTTTTGCCGTCACCTTCTTAAAGTGAGACTGTATGAAGAAAAACAAAACACGTCTCAAACGTGAAGTTGCAATTAGTGTTTATGCGACGAAGAAAGATTAAGAGAAGATGTGAAAATACCTGTTTAACGAAGATTTATTTACACATACACATGCACTTGTGGTTTTCTTATAAAATAGTTCTTATTAAAAATATTAAATGTTGTAAAAACTATAATTGGGAGTTATTTTTTCAGTGCCTTCTGTTTTTTTTTATTTATACTACTGATTTTAACAAAGCAGACTTACAATTCATTATTATTAAGTAAATATTAAACAAATAGTGTAATAAATAAATTTACAATATCTCATATTATATATATAGAATATGGACAATCCCATTTCCAACAGCTTACATCGTCGTTTAAACTAAAGAG
>JAZFAU010000831.1:0-41830 GCA_037178615.1 Dione vanillae
CTTTGGGGGTGACCCGGGTTAAGCCAGGAACAGGGGGGGGGTTCCGGCAGGGACCTTGCGCGGGCAGTCTCTCGTAGCGTGGTCATCCACGCACTTAACGCACCTTGGGCGTGCGTGACAATTTTTGGCCGAGTGGCCATAGAACTGGCAGTTGTGACACTGGCCAGGGATGCCTCTATAATAGGGCAGCGCTACTTTAATACCTGTCAACTGACAGACAGATTTAATTTTGAATATTTTCTTGCCCTCAGGAGTGAGGTCAAGAATTGCGAGTACCATGTCGTACTGCTTCTTGGTATGTCCATTGAACATACGATGAATTGCCTTTATTGGCAGGTCTTGAGAGCTGAGATCATTGAAAATCGTCTCAGTCTCTATTTCCTTAGGGATGCCCTTGAGGACAACACGCAGCTGGCGCTCATCTTCAAGGGCATAAGAGTGGTACCCTATCGTTGTCTCCCTCAGGTGGGATGTTAAGCGGCGGTGGTCGTCGGTGGTCAGCACCTGCACTCGAATTCCCTGGGCTATGGAACGCGCAGATTCGAACTGCACGCCGTTCTCTAGTGTCCACTTAGACACATCGCTCCAGGCCTTCTTTTCATGAATAATAATAGGCGGCGGTAGTTTAACCCTACCGGCGCCATGAGCGGACGCGGAGTCGGAGCCGTTGGTAGGCGCGGGCGTATTCGCGGTTTGAGACGCGGCGCGCGCGGCCTGCGCACCGGGCGCGGCAGAAGTGGCGGGCGAGGCCATAGGGGCGGGCGCAGATGGCGCCTTACTATTTTTAGCGCGCCTTTTACGCGGCGGTGAATCGGCCGGGCCGTTCACCCTCTTCGCGGGGGGCGGGGCTTTGAGGCTCTTTTTGGCCTTCCTCTTTGCCGACTTGGACTTGACGGTCTCGAAACCGTCATCCCCCTCGTCGGCGGCGTCCGTCGAGGTCGCGTCATCCTCCGAGGATGAGCCCCCCGAGGCATTGTCCGATGCCTCCTCTGAGGCGGAGTCACTCGCAGACTCCATGTCTACGTCCGAGGCCTCGGAGTTCGAGCTACCGTGGGAGTCGACGTCGTTTTCTAAATTTTTGGTCACGGGCTGGAATCGAACCTGCTCCGGACCATTGTTAATTTCTGAGTTCGCGGACTCGAAATATTTGCTGAGCATTTCATGCGCGTCGGGGCATGATTTTGCTACAAATTCTAGTATTGCAGCGGGCGACAACAGGGCGGGCGCCATTTTAAAAGAATAACGCGCGGCGTGAATCAGTCCCCCCGCGGTGAGGCGAGGGGTGTGTGCCTATTGTGTTCTAGTGTGCCACCGTTGTGTCGGCGGGTGAGTACCTATTATAAAAATAAATGTTACTCACTCGGACTCCTACGGACACTACACAGAACTAACTCAACGGAGAATGCCGCTCACGACACGACGTCGCTGCGGCACGTTGCGGACTTGAGGTCCGATCCTCTTCGACTTCTTGCTATTCTTCTTAACACATATGTGCACAACACTGTTATATTCGCAAGGCGGTTTAATGGCATGTACGTGCGTTCGCATTTACACAAAAGACAAAATCTCTATGATCTCCCCCAAAAAATACGGGGTCGAACTCGAGATGTACTCACTTTGGGTGAACGCACAAACGCTAGCGACGCTCACTAGTCACCGACACTGAATCGACCAATAAGAACTCCGTACGCGCGACCAAGAACGGGGACGACCCCCCCCGCATTCTCATCCCACCCCCCCCCCCCCCACGCTGCCCTGCACCCTCAGCAAGATGATAGGTATATTAATTATAAAACAAACACACCCATTTTATATATATATATATATATATATATATATATATATATATATATATATATATATATATATATATATATATATATATATATATATATATAGCAGATAATAATAATAATATTTGTTATTATTTACACATTTGTACAGTTAGTATTGTTCGTCAATACTAACTGAACAAATGTGTATGTAAATAATAATAATAATTGTTATTATCTGCCAATTCTTATTTGAATTTTCTATTTTTTTTTTTTGTATATATACATATATAATAATAATAGTAGTTAATTTATTCGTCAATACTAACTGAACAAATGTGTAAATAATAATAGCAATTATTAATATTATTATCTGCCAATTCTTATTTGAATTTTCTATTTATTTTTTTTTTTTTTTTTTTGTGTATATATATATAAAATTGTTATGGTATCTCTGTGTACATATAATATATAGTGTATATATATATAAAATTGTTATGGTATCTCTGTGTATATATATATATATATATATATATATATATATATATATATATATATATATATATATATATATATATATATATATATATATATATATATATATATATATATATTATATTATTAATTGTCTTTCATGTAGTAAATTGTATGTAGTAAATTTATTAATATGTGACGACATGACGTGAAGGTGAGACGTCTCGCACAGTGAAACTTTTATGCAATTTCAAAGCTTTTACGGATGTATATTGTGGCCCTGAAAAGGGCCTTTTAATAATTTTTCGGCGCACAATGCTGGTGGTGGTGGTGGTGGATAGTTGTATCTGTGTGTGCGCCGCGCGCAATCTACGACGCGACAGGCACTCGCACGCACACAGAAAAACACACATATACACACACACACACACGTGACGTCACGCAGCACTATGCACTGAAGAGGTGTGAGAATTAGGCTTTCTTCTCGGTCTTCTTGGGCAAGAGCACGGCCTGAATGTTAGGCAGGACACCGCCCTGCGCGATCGTAACGCCAGAGAGCAACTTGTTCAACTCCTCGTCGTTTCTGATCGCCAACTGGAGATGCCTGGGGATGATTCTGGTCTTCTTGTTGTCGCGGGCCGCGTTTCCGGCCGACTCGAGCACTGCGGCGGCCAGATATTCCATCACGGCCGCGAGGTGCACCGGTGCGCCGGCACCCACGCGTTCTGCGTAGTTGCCCTTCCTCAGCAGTCTGTGTATACGTCCGACGGGAAACTGAAGTCCTCCACGGTTGGAGCCAGACCTTGCCTTTCCCTTCACTTTGCCACCCTTACCGCGACCCGACATGTTATTTGGAGAGTTGATATAAATATAAAACAAAGATAATAACGTCCGCGAGCGTGTGTGCGCGCGGCGGTTCTACGTGAGTTTATATAGAATTTTTGCCAAAAGTGGGTTTTATACTGCCACACGGCGCGCACAGTAGGTGGGGATGCGACTCAGCGACTGTGGCTACGAACGCGCGCGATATCCACGTCGAGGAAAGCCGAGGACAGCCGAGATCTTCTTATGTTTCGTTCTTTTATTACTAAATTAAAGTTATCACCGCCTTAAAAAAAAAAAAAAAAAAAAAATATAATGATAATTATAAAATAAAGTAAATAACAAAATAAAATATTTAAACATATAAATATTATATTATAATATATATATATATATATATATATATATATATATATATATATATATATATATATATATATATATATATATATATATATATATATATATATATATATATATATATATATATATATATATATATATATATATATATATATATATATATATAGTTTTTTTTTTTTTTGTGTTTGTTTATCTGTGTAGGCTGAATATCGCTAAGATCTAATCCTTTCATATTCGAAATATGAAAAGCTACGTCAATTTATTTTTGTATATACTGTGGTTGGGATTTTTGCCGCCAAATCAGTTGAATGTTTGTTTGCAGTGTAAAATTCATAATGGTTATTTTTATTATATATTATATGTATATATTATTGTTATAATGAATGGTGCACATGTCACATGCTAATATTGTATATTTTTATTGATTGCAGATAGTGTGATAGGAGTGAAATGAAGTGGTAAACGTGTTGGGATGAATAAGGTTCGCACGCTACATGATTTAATTGGTAAGTTCTTCTTTTTTTTTATATATATATATATATATATATATATATATATATATATATATATATATATATATATATATATATATATATATATATATATATATATATATATATATACATACATATATTTGATACGTGATAGAGACGTCTCATCGTAGAAACTAGTAATTTAATATTTCTGAAACGTTTGTTAGCCCTGAAAAGGGCTTTTTGTCGTGCGTAATATTGCACATTTCGACGTTCTATCGTCGTCACCGCCGCCGCTGCTGCTACCACGCGGCCGCGGCAACGGCGACGTCGTCGGGACGCCGTCTTGTGGTAAGAATTCATGTGTTTCGTTGTCGTCGTCGTCGTCGTCGTCGTCGTCGTTGGAGTAGCCGTGGACGATGACGGTGATGACGTCACAGTTGTGGAACGCTTAACGTGAACCATATCGTTACGCTGCATTATTATTATTATTGCAAGCACATCACCGCCGCACAACAACAACAACACAAACAACAACAACACTCGCACAATTATCTTACTGAGCGTTAATTCGTTTAACACTTTGATATTACTTTTTCGCAGCCGACGCGGCCTTCTTCGCCGCCGGCTTGGATCTGGGTGTCGCAGCCTTCTTGGGTTTGGGTGCTTTCGGCTTCTTCGTCGGTGGCTTGGCGGTCTTCTTGGCCTTGGATGCGGCGGCGCCTTTCGCCTTCGAGGAGGACGCCGACGCGGCGGCGGCGGCGGCGGCCGCGGAGGCCTTCTTGGCCGCGGCGGACGCGGCGGCCGGCTTCTTCCTGGCGGCGGCCGCTTTCTTGTCCTTGATGGCGGCCTTCGCCTTGGACGACTTCGACGGCGACGACGCGGAGGCGGCGGACGCGGCCGCGGCGGCTGCCTTCTTGCCGCCCCTGCCGGAGGCGGCGGCCGCGGCTCCGGCGGCCTTCTTCGACCTAGCGCCGCCGGAGGACGCGGCGGAGGCGGCGCCCGATGCGGCGGATCCCTTGCCGCCGGCCCCGGCGGACGCCTGCTTGCCCTTCGACGCGGACGACTTGGACTCGAGCTTGAAACTGCCCGAAGCGCCTTTGCCCTTGGTCTGTATCAGAGCGCCGGACTCGACGGCGCTCTTCAGGTACTTTCTGATGAACGGCGCCAACTTCTCGGCGTCCACTTTGTACTGGGCCGCTATGTACTTCTTGATCGCCTGGAGCGAGGAACCGCTGCGCTCCTTGAGCTCCTTGATGGCGCTGTTCACCATCTCGGAGGTCTTGGGGTGGGTCGGTTTCGCCTTTGGCTTCTTGGCGGCGGCCGCGGAGCCGCCGGCCGGCGCCGCCGACGCTTTGGGTTTCTTCGCGGGCGTCGCCGGTGCGGGAGCTTCGGATGCGACTGCTGTATCGGCCATTTTAATTTTTTTTTATTATTTTTTTTTTTTCACGTATCACACAATTATACACACGCACGCACGCACGAGAACACTACAACGGAGACAACGACGTAGTAGTAGTAGTCGGTGACGAGCGAAGAGTAAAGTTTATATATGCGGCGAGATTGTACGCTACTAGCGTGGTAGAGGTCGCTAGTGGCAGTAAGAGCGTTAGCGATACCGTGAGGAGAGCCGCGGTGTCGCTAGACATTTTCTCGTACGAACGCACAAAACTTTTCACTAACATGCATCTAGATAATAAGATTTTTTACATAATTTGATATGTATAGATGAACCCGCGACCCGTGAGGGGCTCGCTTGTGAACCTGTCCGTCGACACGAGCGCTAAATGTGGGCCGAGACGGCGTCCCGGCCGAAATACGAGCCCTCGAATTCGTCGAGGTGCTACTCGCGTACCTCTAGTCGTGTTTAAAAGTCATTTTTCTCTATAAAAATTTAATTAAACAATGATTAACGTCTGCAGATCGAAAGCGAAGAATACCCGCTCGCCCGTGGAAGACGGCCTGCAGGCGTGCGGGTCGAGGTGTGCCGTCTGCGGGAGCTCCAAGTGGAGCCTCGTAAAACACACAAGCATGCCTCCGCTAAGGGAACTGCTCACCGCCGCCGCCGCCACCGCCGTCTACTCCGGCGACATATACCAATAATCGGTGAGTACTTTGGATAAAATAAAGTAAATAAATAAATAAATAAATGAAATAAAATAAAATGAATTATTAGGAGGAAACATAGTCGGGAGTCGGGCGTCGGGCGGGCGGTTATCGAGGCGATCGAGAAGCGCGGCGGTTCGTTCGAGATGATGATGGTGGTGGTGGTGGTGGTGTGGTGGTGGTAGTTCCGATAGGATTATGTGTATAATATGCGTGTATGCCGTGGGCATATTATATGAGTGATGAGATTTTTTCGTTCAAAGCGAATTAATGAATATATTTTACGAGGAATGATCAACATTAAATATTATAAAAAAAAAAAAAAAAAAAAAAGTCATGGAGCATTTACGCGATGATACGATTGCAAAAAAAAAAAAAAAAACAATATATATATTTATATATAAATATATTATATTAATGTATAAAGAAAAATATTTATATACCTATATATGAGTAAAAATATAGGTATATTTTAGTTGAGACTAGTTGACCGTACGTACTGTTTTGATATATGTATATGTGAATAATATAATGAATTATCTATATTATCACGACGTGTATGATGTGTTATAACTTTACTTTACTACTGGTACTTTTCATATGCAGTATGTAGGTATCGTCGTTTACGTATATAAAGATTTATTATTAATTTATTATTACTATAATGTATTTTTTTATTTTTTTTTTTTATTTTAACTAGATCTACGTACTCTCGTTATGTATAAATGAGAGTGTTACATACATAGGTAGGTACATAATATATTACATATATTTGGTGTTGTTATGTGTTGTGATTCTTATAAGAGCATATTTATTATGCCCACTATTGTTATTATGATAGTTTTTTTTTTTTTTTTTTTTAGACGTCTTTTCGCGTTAAAAACATTTTTTTTTAATTTCGAAACCTATTCGGGCCTGAAAAGGGCCTTTTTATTTATACACTGCCAAACGCGGACATCGACGCCGTTGGAGAAGATCACCACCATCGCCGTCACCGTCGGCCCACCGCGGAGCGAGCGAGAGTATGAGCGAGTGGATCATGTATATAGAAGTGTTCGTCAAAATATTTATAAACAAACACTTTATGCACATGCACACACACACACACACCACACACTGAACACTCGCGACCGCCACATCAGACGAGAGCGGCGATGACGAAGGTGGCTCTCGTCCCGGACGAGGACATCCAACGCGACGGCGGTGTTTCTCGGCGTTGTCGTCGTCGTAATTAACCGCCGAAACCGTACAGAGTGCGGCCCTGTCGCTTCAGAGCGTACACGACGTCCATGGCGGTGACGGTCTTCCTCTTGGCGTGCTCGGTGTAGGTGACGGCGTCGCGGATCACGTTCTCGAGGAACACTTTCAGCACTCCGCGGGTTTCTTCGTATATCAGACCGGATATACGTTTCACACCACCTCTGCGGGCGAGACGACGGATGGCCGGCTTCGTGATACCCTGGATGTTATCACGCAACACTTTCCTGTGACGCTTCGCTCCACCTTTTCCCAATCCCTTTCCACCTTTACCGCGACCGGTCATGTTGACAGTGATGCAGTTGAATAACTTTTCGCGTACTTAAACGACGGGGGAGACGTTCGACTCCCAGCGTGTACAGACTAAAAATGTTGTAACTCGGGCTTTCTGAAGGACTTGAATGCTGTTGACCTCAATTGGTCTTGACAGCGTCACCGGGCGGGGGGGGACGGAGTGTGCCTCGTCCCCAGAGAATAAAATGAGCATTAATGGCTGCTCAGAAGAAGGTGTGTAGGGCGGTCATGGACCGACTGGCCCCGCCGCGCCGAGGCGCGGTCGTGCCGTTGTGAGAGATGGGCCGCGTCGCCTGTTACGGCGGCGACGGCGAGACTTTGGGACTGAGGAGTGTAACCTTCCGTTGTAGTTACGGTTGGCTACAGTAATTGGGTCATCGGGGTCTAAAAGAACGCTTCGAGGGCGTCGAAGTAATTTGTGAAGATGGGGAGCGTACTTAGACGCTTGAACGATTAGGGGATTAGGGTGAGAGTCTGCGCGCTCGTAGTAGCGCTTGGCTAAGCCTTTGCAGAACTCTTTGATCGATTCCAATTCGAAGTCTTTATGTAGGTCAACGTTGCGAACGTACCAGGGGCATCCGGATGCTATCCTGAGGAATTTATTTTGGACTCTCTGAAGGAGATCTGTGTTAGTGTGTGCGAACACTACACTGGCGTAGGTCATGATGGGGCGGATGCAAGTTTTGTACAATGTCAGCTTGTTACGAAGTGACATTTTACTCCGCTTGCATATGAGAGGGTACAGCCTGCTCAGGATGAACATGGCTTTGTTTCTCACGTGTCTAATGTGAGGGCGGAAAGTGAATCGCGAATCTAGGATGACGCCTAGATATTTGACCTGGTTTTCCCAGGGGATCGGTTTATTTTGTAGCCGTATAGTAGAGACGGTTTCGTACCGTTTACGCGGAAAGAGTACCGCTGCGCTTTTCTCCGGGTTGACCTCAAACCGCCACTTGCTAAACCAATCGCCTAAGGCGTCGGCCGCGAGTTGCAGTCTTTCGGCTAGGATCCAAGCGGAGCGGTCCGTGGTGTAGAGCGCGGTGGCGTCGGCGTACATCGCGAGTTCTACTTTTGGAACGCGCGGAATATCGCTCGTGTACAGTGCGTATAGAAGGGGGGAGAGTGTGGAGCCTTGTGGGACTCCAGCGCGGACGGGACGACGCGACGAGAGGGTCCCTTCTATACGGTAGCGGAACGTGCGGTTCGACAAGTACTCTCGAATGATGTGCACGAGAGTGTCCGGGAGTGCCATACGGCGGAGCTTGAAGAGCAGGCCGTTGTGCCAAACCTTGTCGAATGCTTTAGCGATATCTAAGAATACGGCAGCCGTGTCGCTGCGGATCGAACGGTGTACGTGGTACTTAGCGATATGTTCTGTCAGTCGGTGAACTTGATGAACGGCAGAGTGCCGTTGTCGAAATCCAAACTGCTCGTCGATGAGCAGTTTCTTCGTCTCTACTATTTCTTTAATTCGAGCGAGTACGATTCTCTCGTAGACTTTCCCAAGGCAGCTGATGAGGCTGATGGGTCTGTAACTCGAGGGTAGGTGGGCGGGTTTATTGGGTTTTCGAATCCCTATGACGGTGGCTTCCTTCCATTCGGCGGGGAAGGAGCACCCTGCTAGAAGAGCATTGAAAATCATGACCAATAAAGACACGAATTGGATCGGAAGATGTAACTCGGGCGAATTTCGCTCTTTATATATCTATTGGACGGCGCTGTGCGGTTCGACGTTTGTCGGCACTATTCGGATAAGTTCGTTCGTCGGCAACGCAAAAAAAAAATGGACAGGGGCGGTGGGGGGTATGACATTTCTTGTAAGAAACGTAAACGTACAAGAGAAGCATAGAAAAAAAAAAAAAAAAAAAAATTACTACTATTCGTATGTAACTAACAATAATGAGCGCTATTTACTTATAGTAATATGTTATTTAAAACAAAAAAAAAAAAAACTTCCTTGAGCACTACATGACAGACTACACCATACAGAAAGTTAGACTATTTACTATCGGCGCAACAATCAGAATAACATATTCAATATATTTATGTTTAAAGTTCTTTCTTAATAATATATGTATATATATATATATATATATATATACACATTTATATTTATTTTTTTATATATATTTTTTTTCATTATTATATATATATTTTTTTTTAATGAGTACCACGACGATTCTTTGTACACATATGAAACGACATTTTTTTTTTATGTCAGAAAAATTTGTGGCCCTGAAAAGGGCCTTTTGTGTGTGTCCGATCCATACGATCGTGCAAGTAAAATCATTATTTTGATATTACTTTAGGCGCGTTCACCGCGAATACGGCGCGCGAGCTGAATGTCCTTGGGCATGATGGTCACGCGCTTGGCGTGGATCGCGCACAGGTTGGTGTCTTCGAAGAGACTGACCAGATAAGCTTCGCTCGCCTCCTGGAGGGCCATCACGGCGGAGCTCTGGAAACGCAGATCGGTCTTGAAGTCCTGCGCGATCTCACGCACCAGACGCTGGAATGGCAGCTTGCGGATCAACAGCTCTGTGCTCTTCTGGTAGCGACGGATCTCACGGAGGGCGACAGTTCCGGGCCTGTACCTGTGAGGCTTCTTGACACCGCCGGTGGCCGGTGCGCTCTTGCGAGCGGCCTTTGTGGCGAGCTGCTTGCGCGGCGCCTTGCCACCGGTCGATTTTCGGGCGGTCTGCTTGGTACGTGCCATTTTTCTGTACACTCACACAACACACGCGCAACGAACGACAACAATAATAATAATACGGAGGAGGAGACGTACGAACGACACGTCGCGCGTCGTCAGAGTCTGTAATGGAAATGATAGCGTTGGCGCGAAAAAGTCCCAATTTATACAGTGGTGATATTTATACGTGCTGTCTCATTCGCACAGCGGCGCACTCTCGCGCCGAAGATGAACGAACGAACGAAGCGTCGCGTTCGTCGTACTGAGTGTGCAATATTCGGCATTGAGAATTGTCAGCGTTGAGGATTAAGGATCGTCGCGTCAGGATCAGATTAAGTGTTTAGGCGACGGTGTAGATCGTTAGTTCGTTACAGATACGCCTGGATGGAGCCGTTATATATACATTATGTATTCACCTAACAAATATGATGATTACCATTTAGTAATACAGTGGGATAGTAATAGATTGATATAATTTCTCTGATTAGTATTTGTTTATATATTATTATTTTTCTTTTTATTACTTGTTTTTCTAATCACGTGTAATAATAATAATAGTAATGCAATGGGCGATTAGTGAACATAATATACATATATTTATAGTTGTTAATTAATTAACTAATGAACAAAGTTTAATAATCTTATTGGAATGATGTCACTTATTATTCTTTATTTATGTAAAACATGCTTAGCTATTATTATTGTTGTTGTTATATGCGCACTTATATGTATATATACACATAAGCTTTTCTAGAACGTTTTGCGAGAAACTGTATATTTCTACATGAATCATTTTGTGGCCCTGAAAAGGGCCTTTTGTCTTATGTGTTCGTGCGAACACGCACATGCGACGGTGCACACCGCGCAGGTAGAGGAGGCGGAGAAGTACGACGGTGCAGACACACCGCGTACACCACCACCACCACCACAACCGCCGCCGAAACACTGTGTGCCGCACTTGCGCATTCGCATTTGTCACGAAGGAACACACACTTCACTTGGAGCTCGTGTACTTGGTGACGGCTTTGGTGCCTTCGCTGACCGCGTGCTTGGCCAACTCGCCGGGCAGCAGGAGCCTCACGGAGGTCTGCACCTCCCTGGACGTGATAGTGGACCTCTTGTTGTAGTGGGCGAGACGAGACGCTTCTGCGGCGATGCGCTCGAAGATGTCGTTCACGAAAGAGTTCATGATGGACATCGCCTTACTGGAGATACCGGTGTCCGGGTGGACTTGTTTGAGCACTTTGTAGATGTAGATGGCGTAGCTCTCCTTCCTCTTGTGCTTCTTCTTCTTCTTGTCCGATTTGGAGATGTTCTTTTGGGCTTTGCCCGATTTCTTGGCGGCCTTTCCGCTAGTCTTGGGCGGCATTGCGATTTATATTATTGATATTGATCGATGTGATAATAGTGACACAGCACTGGCAGGCTTACGCACTGTAACTATAAAAATACAATCGTTGATTTCATCTCTTTCTACCCCCTAGGGGGGAAAGGGGAGACGGTTCCAGGGCGTTGCCCTCTGACCGTTGGGTCATCCTCCGCCCATTAATATGGGCGCGTCATTGGGGTGGGCTCGATTGCCCAGACATTGTGTCCTTTGAGGGACAGGGTTTAGAGGAAGTCAGGAGGGAGAGCTATGTGCTACAAGGGCGGTCAGCCCAGCCGAGTGAGTCTCCTGGTTGCCCAGGAGAGGCCCAGCTTAGGCGACCAGCGACCTTAGTAGCAGCTCAGGAATCGGAGGGGAGTGTGGGAGGGATGAGATCCCGGGGGAATCTACGGGCGTCCGGTGGACGGGAGTGCCACGGTGCGATGTCTCGGATATGTAGGTGATCCGAGACATCGGCACGATGGAAGGCTCGGGCGGTCAGCTGCACAATGTGGTCTTCGATGCTCTCGATACGGAGGTCACGCTGTATGGTGGCGTTCCTCACGTATCGAGGGGCTTGGACGATGCGTCGAAGGGCCACATGCTGGACTGTTTGCAGTGACCGCCGTTGACCCTCACGGGTGAGCGCATACCAAGCTGGGGACGCGTATGTCAGGTGCGGCCTGACATACGTTTTGTAGAGTCCCAACTTGGTACGGAGCGGTAGACGGGATCTCAGGACGGGATAGAGGTGTGCCATTGCAGCTCTCGCTGCGTTCCTGGCTTTGGTCACCTGGGAGGCCATCGAGAGTTGTCTCTCAATGTCAACTCCCAGGTATGTGACCTTGCGGGACCATCTGATCTGTTCTCCCTGGAGGACCAGCGGAGGAGGCGGCGCTGTGTGGTACCCAAACGAAATCGCCTGGGTTTTGGCCACGTTCAGCGAAAGCCTCCACTCCGCTAGCCAGTCCGGCAGCAGATCTAGGGCCCGCTGGAGTTTCAACGCCGCATGCGTGGCGTTGAGGGACTTCGCCAGGAGCGCGACATCGTCGGCATAGAGCGCCAACATGGTGTCATGATGCTTAGGGACGTCGTCAGTGTAGGCAGCATACAAGGTAGGCGACAACGTGCTACCTTGCGGGACACCAGCTGCAATGGGGTGGGAAGCGGACAGGGAATTCTCCACCTTTACCCGGAAGGACCGGCCGCGGAGGAACTCGGCCAGGATCCTCACGAGGTGAAATGGGGTGCCCAACTGGACCATCTTAAATAACAGCCCGGGGTGCCACACTCTGTCGAACGCCTTGCACACATCCAAGAAGGCCGCGACTGCTTTTTCCTTCTTGTTGTGTGCTTCGGTGAGGTAGTGGATCACTCGAGCCAGCTGCAGTGTGGTCGAGTGTCCACTGCGGAATCCAAACTGCTCGGAGCGCGGTTGGAAGTGCGCTTGGAGGAGAGGCAGCAGCAGCTTCTCGAACAGCTTGGATAAGGCGTTCAACAGGGTGATGGGGCGGTAGCCCTCGGGTCTGCGCCGGTCTTTACCCGGCTTGGGTAGCATCACTACCAGCCCTTCCTTCCATGCCTGGGGGTAGTAACCGACTCGCAGGATGGCGTTAAAGAGCCTGGTGAGTGATGCTATGGTCTTCTTCGACAGATGGCGAAGCGCCAAGTTGGGCACACCATCTATCCCCGGAGCTTTTCGAGGCTTTAGCGATAGTATCGCCTTCCTCACGCTCGACGGGGAGAAGAAAGGTGGAGGGGGCATCGGGATGGGTGGGTTTAGGAGATATTCCCTGACGGTTGCCTCCAGCCGCGAGTGGGACTCCGGTCGCAGGCTGGGGTTGGGCGTGAACTGACTCTCCAGGTGGTCTGCCAGTATGTCGGCCCTGCCTTGAGAGTCATAACGCAATGAGCCGTCAGGGTGGTAAAGAGGTCTGATAGGGGGTGGTTTCTTGTTGAGCTGCCTGCACAGCTTTGAGAGCGAGGCTTGATCCTCGCCGGCGCGTTGAATCCTCTCGTCCCAACTCGCAGCATAGGACGTCGCGAGCGCAGCGCGGACTTGCTCCACCAAGTCGTTGAGTTTCGACTTGGTGGCAGGCTCGCGAGTCTGTTGCCACTCAATGCGCGTTTTCCTCTTCCGCGCAATGAGGTCGGCAATGTGCTTGGGAGTTGGGGGAAGTCTCAATGGGGGTGCAGGGGTAGTGGCTTCCTGGAGCGAGGTCTGGATAGCCGCTGTGATCGACGCCTCTAGTCTGTCGACACTCGGCGGATCCAACAGCGGCTCCTCGCGTAGTGGCGTCAGGTGGGCGGAGAGGGCTTCGAATTTTGGCCAGCAGATGAGTCCCCTGCATGGGGGGCGTCCTGAACCTGCTGGCGTTCCCCGTAAGGATAGGAGTACGGGGAGATGGTCGGACCCGTATGCATCCAGCAACGTTTCCGCAGGTTCGAGGAACACCGAACTGGCTTCGAGCCCCTTGTGCACGACCAGATCGATCGTGGATCCGGGGAGGGAGCCGTCGTAGGTGTGGTGGGTGGGTTCGTCAGGCCCCTCCACCACATATCCACGTCTTTCGGCGTCCTCGAAGAACTATAAAAATACGGGGTCGAACTCGAGATGTACTCACTTTGGGTGAACGCACAAACGCTAGCGACGCTCACTAGTCACCGACACTGAATCGACCAATAAGAACTCCGTACGCGCGACCAAGAACGGGGACGACCCCCCCCGCATTCTCATCCCACCCCCCCCCCCCCACGCTGCCCTGCACCCTCAGCAAGATGATAGGTATATTAATTATAAAACAAACACACCCATTTTATATATATATATATATATATATATATATATATATATATATATATATATATATATATATATATATATATATATATATATATATATCTATATATATAGCAGATAATAATAATAATATTTGTTATTATTTACACATTTGTACAGTTAGTATTTTTCGTCAATACTAACTGAACAAAAGTGTATGTAAATAATAATAATAATTGTTATTATCTGCCAATTCTTATTTGAATTTTCTATTTTTTTTTTTTGTATATATACATATATAATAATAATAGTAGTTAATTTATTCGTCAATACTAACTGAACAAATGTGTAAATAATAATAGCAATTATTAATATTATTATCTGCCAATTCTTATTTGAATTTTCTATTTATTTATTTTTTTTTTTTTTTTTTATATATATATAAAATTGTTATGGTATCTCTGTGTACATATAATATATAGTGTATATATATATAAAATTGTTATGGTATCTCTGTGTATATATATATATATATATATATATATATATATATATATATATATATATATATATATATATATATATATATATATATATATATATATATATTATATTATTAATTGTCTTTCATGTAGTAAATTGTATGTAGTAAATTTATTAATATGTGACGACATGACGTGAAGGTGAGACGTCTCGCACAGTGAAACTTTTATGCAATTTCAAAGCTTTTACGGATGTATATTGTGGCCCTGAAAAGGGCCTTTTAATAATTTTTCGGCGCACAATGCTGGTGGTGGTGGTGGTGGATAGTTGTATCTGTGTGTGCGCCGCGCGCAATCTACGACGCGACAGGCACTCGCACGCACACAGAAAAACACACATATACACACACACACACACGTGACGTCACGCAGCACTATGCACTGAAGAGGTGTGAGAATTAGGCTTTCTTCTCGGTCTTCTTGGGCAAGAGCACGGCCTGAATGTTAGGCAGGACACCGCCCTGCGCGATCGTAACGCCAGAGAGCAACTTGTTCAACTCCTCGTCGTTTCTGATCGCCAACTGGAGATGCCTGGGGATGATTCTGGTCTTCTTGTTGTCGCGGGCCGCGTTTCCGGCCAACTCGAGCACTTCGGCGGCCAGATATTCCATCACGGCCGCGAGGTACACCGGTGCGCCGGCACCCACGCGTTCTGCGTAGTTGCCCTTCCTCAGAAGTCTGTGTATACGTCCGACGGGAAACTGAAGTCCTGCACGGTTGGAGCGAGACTTTGCCTTTCCCTTCACTTTGCCACCCTTACCGCGACCCGACATGTTATTTGGAGAGTTGATATAAATATAAAACAAAGATAATAACGTCCGCGAGCGTGTGTGCGCGCGGCGGTTCTACGTGAGTTTATATAGAATTTTTGCCAAAAGTGGGTTTTATCCTGCCACACGGAGCGCACAGTAGGTGGGGATGCGACTCAGCGACTGTGGCTACGAACGCGCGCGATATCCACGTCGAGGAAAGCCGAGGACAGCCGAGATCTTCTTATGTTTCGTTCTTTTATTACTTAATTAAATTTTTCACTCCCTTAAAAAAAAAAAAAAAAAAAAAAATATAATGATAATTATAAAATAAAGTAAATAACAAAATAAAATATTTAAACATATAAATATTATATTATAATATATATATATATATATATATATATATATATATATATATATATATATATATATATATATATATATATATATATATATATATATATATATATATATATATATATATATATATATATATATATATATATATATATATATATATATATATATATAGTTTTTTTTTTTTTGTGTTTGTTTATCTGTGTAGGCTGAATATCGCTAAGATCTAATCCTTTCATATTCGAAATATGAAAAGCTACGTCAATTTATTTTTGTATATACTGTGGTTGGGATTTTTGCCGCCAAATCAGTTGAATGTTTGTTTGCAGTGTAAAATTCATAATGGTTATTTTTATTATATATTATATGTATATATTATTGTTATAATGAATGGTGCACATGTCACATGCTAATATTGTATATTTTTATTGATTGCAGATAGTGTGATAGGAGTGAAATGAAGTGGTAAACGTGTTGGGATGAATAAGGTTCGCACGCTACATGATTTAATTGGTAAGTTCTTCTTTTTTTTTTATATATATATATATATATATATATATATATATATATATATATATATATATATATATATATATATATATATATATATATATATATATATATATACATACATATATTTGATACGTGATAGAGACGTCTCATCGTAGAAACTAGTAATTTAATATTTCTGAAACGTTTGTTAGCCCTGAAAAGGGCTTTTTGTCGTGCGTAATATTGCACATTTCGACGTTCTATCGTCGTCACCGCCGCCGCTGCTGCTACCACGCGGCCGCGGCAACGGCGACGTCGTCGGGACGCCGTCTTGTGGTAAGAATTCATGTGTTTCGTTGTCGTCGTCGTCGTCGTCGTCGTCGTCGTTGGAGTAGCCGTGGACGATGACGGTGATGACGTCACAGTTGTGGAACGCTTAACGTGAACCATATCGTTACGCTGCATTATTATTATTATTGCAAGCACATCACCGCCGCACAACAACAACAACACAAACAACAACAACACTCGCACAATTATCTTACTGAGCGTTAATTCGTTTAACACTTTGATATTACTTTTTCGCAGCCGACGCGGCCTTCTTCGCCGCCGGCTTGGATCTGGGTGTCGCAGCCTTCTTGGGTTTGGGTGCTTTCGGCTTCTTCGTCGGTGGCTTGGCGGTCTTCTTGGCCTTGGATGCGGCGGCGCCTTTCGCCTTCGAGGAGGACGCCGACGCGGCGGCGGCGGCGGCGGCCGCGGAGGCCTTCTTGGCCGCGGCGGACGCGGCGGCCGGCTTCTTCCTGGCGGCGGCCGCTTTCTTGTCCTTGATGGCGGCCTTCGCCTTGGACGACTTCGACGGCGACGACGCGGAGGCGGCGGACGCGGCCGCGGCGGCTGCCTTCTTGCCGCCCCTGCCGGAGGCGGCGGCCGCGGCTCCGGCGGCCTTCTTCGACCTAGCGCCGCCGGAGGACGCGGCGGAGGCGGCGCCCGATGCGGCGGATCCCTTGCCGCCGGCCCCGGCGGACGCCTGCTTGCCCTTCGACGCGGACGACTTGGACTCGAGCTTGAAACTGCCCGAAGCGCCTTTGCCCTTGGTCTGTATCAGAGCGCCGGACTCGACGGCGCTCTTCAGGTACTTTCTGATGAACGGCGCCAACTTCTCGGCGTCCACTTTGTACTGGGCCGCTATGTACTTCTTGATCGCCTGGAGCGAGGAACCGCTGCGCTCCTTGAGCTCCTTGATGGCGCTGTTCACCATCTCGGAGGTCTTGGGGTGGGTCGGTTTCGCCTTTGGCTTCTTGGCGGCGGCCGCGGAGCCGCCGGCCGGCGCCGCCGACGCTTTGGGTTTCTTCGCGGGCGTCGCCGGTGCGGGAGCTTCGGATGCGACTGCTGTATCGGCCATTTTAATTTTTTTTTATTATTTTTTTTTTTTCACGTATCACACAATTATACACACGCACGCACGCACGAGAACACTACAACGGAGACAACGACGTAGTAGTAGTAGTCGGTGACGAGCGAAGAGTAAAGTTTATATATGCGGCGAGATTGTACGCTACTAGCGTGGTAGAGGTCGCTAGTGGCAGTAAGAGCGTTAGCGATACCGTGAGGAGAGCCGCGGTGTCGCTAGACATTTTCTCGTACGAACGCACAAAACTTTTCACTAACATGCATCTAGATAATAAGATTTTTTACATAATTTGATATGTATAGATGAACCCGCGACCCGTGAGGGGCTCGCTTGTGAACCTGTCCGTCGACACGAGCGCTAAATGTGGGCCGAGACGGCGTCCCGGCCGAAATACGAGCCCTCGAATTCGTCGAGGTGCTACTCGCGTACCTCTAGTCGTGTTTAAAAGTCATTTTTCTCTATAAAAATTTAATTAAACAATGATTAACGTCTGCAGATCGAAAGCGAAGAATACCCGCTCGCCCGTGGAAGACGGCCTGCAGGCGTGCGGGTCGAGGTGTGCCGTCTGCGGGAGCTCCAAGTGGAGCCTCGTAAAACACACAAGCATGCCTCCGCTAAGGGAACTGCTCACCGCCGCCGCCGCCACCGCCGTCTACTCCGGCGACATATACCAATAATCGGTGAGTACTTTGGATAAAATAAAGTAAATAAATAAATAAATAAATGAAATAAAATAAAATGAATTATTAGGAGGAAACATAGTCGGGAGTCGGGCGTCGGGCGGGCGGTTATCGAGGCGATCGAGAAGCGCGGCGGTTCGTTCGAGATGATGATGGTGGTGGTGGTGGTGGTGTGGTGGTGGTAGTTCCGATAGGATTATGTGTATAATATGCGTGTATGCCGTGGGCATATTATATGAGTGATGAGATTTTTTCGTTCAAAGCGAATTAATGAATATATTTTACGAGGAATGATCAACATTAAATATTATAAAAAAAAAAAAAAAAAAAAAAGTCATGGAGCATTTACGCGATGATACGATTGCAAAAAAAAAAAAAAAAACAATATATATATTTATATATAAATATATTATATTAATGTATAAAGAAAAATATTTATATACCTATATATGAGTAAAAATATAGGTATATTTTAGTTGAGACTAGTTGACCGTACGTACTGTTTTGATATATGTATATGTGAATAATATAATGAATTATCTATATTATCACGACGTGTATGATGTGTTATAACTTTACTTTTACTACTGGTACTTTTCATATGCAGTATGTAGGTATCGTCGTTTACGTATATAAAGATTTATTATTAATTTATTATTACTATAATGTATTTTTTTATTTTTTTTTTTTATTTTAACTCGATCTACGTACTCTCGTTATGTATAAATGAGAGTGTTACATACATAGGTAGGTACATAATATATTACATATATTTGGTGTTGTTATGTGTTGTGATTCTTATAAGAGCATATTTATTATGCCCACTATTGTTATTATGATAGTTTTTTTTTTTTTTTTTTTGAGACGTCTTTGCGCGTGAGAAACATTTCTTTTTAATTTCGAAACATATGCGGCCCTGAAAAGGGCCTTTTTATTGATACACTGCCAAACGCGGACATCGACGCCGTTGGAGAAGATCACCACCATCGCCGTCACCGTCGGCCCACCGCGGAGCGAGCGAGAGTATGAGCGAGTGGATCATGTATATAGAAGTGTTCGTCAAAATATTTATAAACAAACACTTTATGCACATGCACACACACACACACACCACACACTGAACACTCGCGACCGCCACATCAGACGAGAGCGGCGATGACGAAGGTGGCTCTCGTCCCGGACGAGGACATCCAACGCGACGGCGGTGTTTCTCGGCGTTGTCGTCGTCGTAATTAACCGCCGAAACCGTACAGAGTGCGGCCCTGTCGCTTCAGAGCGTACACGACGTCCATGGCGGTGACGGTCTTCCTCTTGGCGTGCTCGGTGTAGGTGACGGCGTCGCGGATCACGTTCTCGAGGAACACTTTCAGCACTCCGCGGGTTTCTTCGTATATCAGACCGGATATACGTTTCACACCACCTCTGCGGGCGAGACGACGGATGGCCGGCTTCGTGATACCCTGGATGTTATCACGCAACACTTTCCTGTGACGCTTCGCTCCACCTTTTCCCAATCCCTTTCCACCTTTACCGCGACCGGTCATGTTGACAGTGATGCAGTTGAATAACTTTTCGCGTACTTAAACGACGGGGGAGACGTTCGACTCCCAGCGTGTACAGACTAAAAATGTTGTAACTCGGGCGAATTTCGCTCTTTATATATCTATTGGACGGCGCTGTGCGGTTCGACGTTTGTCGGCACTATTCGGATAAGTTCGTTCGTCGGCAACGCAAAAAAAAAATGGACAGGGGCGGTGGGGGGTATGACATTTCTTGTAAGAAACGTAAACGTACAAGAGAAGCATAGAAAAAAAAAAAAAAAAAAAAATTACTACTATTCGTATGTAACTAACAATAATGAGCGCTATTTACTTATAGTAATATGTTATTTAAAACAAAAAAAAAAAAACTTCCTTGAGCACTACATGACAGACTACACCATACAGAAAGTTAGACTATTTACTATCGGCGCAACAATCAGAATAACATATTCAATATATTTATGTTTAAAGTTATTTTTTAATAATATATGTATATATATATATATATATATATACACATTTATATTTATTTTTTTATATATATTTTTTTTCATTATTATATATATATTTTTTTTTAATGAGTACCACGACGATTCTTTGTACACATATGAAACGACATTTTTTTTTTATGTCAGAAAAATTTGTGGCCCTGAAAAGGGCCTTTTGTGTGTGTCCGATCCATACGATCGTGCAAGTAAAATCATTATTTTGATATTACTTTAGGCGCGTTCACCGCGAATACGGCGCGCGAGCTGAATGTCCTTGGGCATGATGGTCACGCGCTTGGCGTGGATCGCGCACAGGTTGGTGTCTTCGAAGAGACTGACCAGATAAGCTTCGCTCGCCTCCTGGAGGGCCATCACGGCGGAGCTCTGGAAACGCAGATCGGTCTTGAAGTCCTGCGCGATCTCACGCACCAGACGCTGGAATGGCAGCTTGCGGATCAACAGCTCTGTGCTCTTCTGGTAGCGACGGATCTCACGGAGGGCGACAGTTCCGGGCCTGTACCTGTGAGGCTTCTTGACACCGCCGGTGGCCGGTGCGCTCTTGCGAGCGGCCTTTGTGGCGAGCTGCTGTCTAGGCTTGCGGCGGCGGGGCCCTTGGCCACCGGTCGATTTCGGAGCGGTCTGCTTGTAAGCGTGCCATGTTTGCTGTAGGCACTCACACAACACACGGCGCAACTAACGACAACAATAATAATAATAGCGGGAGGAGAGACGTACGAACGACCGATCGTCAAGGCGTCGTCAGAGTCTGTAATGGAAATGAGTAGCGTTGGCGTTGATTTCATCTCTTTTCTACCCCCTATGGGGGGAAGGTGAGACGGTCCAGGGCGTTGCCCTCGATCGTGGGGGGGGGCGTTGGGTCAGGCCTCCGCCTCATTAACTATGGGCGCGTCATATTGGGTTGGGCTGCGATGCCTGCAGACATTGTGTCCTTAGAGGTCTTGCAGGGTTAAAGGGAAGTCAGGAGGGATAGTCTGTGTTCTTACTAATGGCGGTCAGCCCATGTCTCGCTTGAGTCTCCTGGTGGCCCAGAGAGGCCGGCTTATACGACGCAGCGTACCTTAGTATCAGGCTGCATAGGAGTCGGAAGGGAGTGTGGGAGGATATGAGATTCACCGGGGGAATCTGGCGGGAGACACAGGTAGGAGGCGTGTAGTGGCACGGCTGCGATGTCTCGATGTGTAAATGATTCGAGACATCAGGGCACGGGGAAAAGGCTCGGCGGTCATCTGCACGATTGGTCTTTTGGCACTGCTCTCGATACGGAGGTTCACGCTGTAAGTGGTCGTTCCTCACGTTATCGAGGAGCTTGGTACGATGCGTCGAAGGCCACGGGATGCAGTCAGTCTGCAGTGACCCACCGTTATCCCTTCGCGGGTAAGCGCATACCATGGCTGGGGACGCGTATGCAGTGGGGCGCTGACATATGTTTTGTAAAGTCGCTGGCACTTGGTGCGGATGCGGCAACCGGGGATCCTCAATACGGGATGGATGTGCCGATTGGGGCAGCTCTCGCTGCGTCTCCTGGCGCTTGGTCCACCTGGGAAGGCCATTCGAGTTGTCTGCTCAATGTCAACTCCGGGCCGGTATGCTGACTCTTTGCGGGAAACCACTTATCTGTTCTCCCTGGAGGACCACGAGGAGGGCGGCGGCGCTTGTGTGGTACCCAAACGAATCGCCTGGGTTTTGCCCGACGTTCAGCGTAAGCCTGCACTCCAGGCTACGCTCAGTTCCGCGCATTGCAGATGCCAAGGGCCGCGCTGGAGTTTCAACGGCCGCATGTGTGGCGTTGGAGGGACTTCGCAACAGGAGCTCAACAGTCGTCGAGCGTAGGAGCTCGCAACATGGTGTTCCTTTGTTTAGGATATCGTCTGTGTAGGCGCGTAGAGTGTAGAGGCGACAATGTGCTACCTGGCATGGGGGACACAGCCTGCAATGGGGTGGGCGGCAGACAGGGTAATTCCCCCACCTTTACCCTGAGGATCCGCGGCTGCGCGGAGGATACTCGGAATCGGCGAGGATCCTCGACGAGGTGAAAGGGGTGGCCCAACTGGACTCATCTTATATAACAGACCCGCGGGTGCGCAACAGCCCTGATCGACACGCCTTGCACACATCCAAGACGGCTGCGCCACTGTCTTTTCTTCTTGTTGTGTGGCTTCCGTGAGGTAGTGGATCACTCGAGCTCATCGCTGCAGGGTGGCTCTAGTGTACCACTGCGGAATCCAAACTTTCGATGCGCGGATGGAAGTGCGCTTGCAGGAGAGGGGCAGCTAGTAGCTTCTCGATACAGCTTGTATAAGGTCGCTCAGTAGGGTGATGGGGGCGGTAGCCGACTCGGGTCGGGCGCTCCGTTCTTTGCCCGGCCTTGGGTATCATCAGCTAGCCAGCCGCATTTCTTCCATGCCTGAGGGTAATAACCAAACGCAAGGATGGCTTGAAGATCTGGTGAGTGATGGCGATGGTTTCTTTGTATATGGCGATCGGCCAAGTTTGGGCACACCATCTATCCCCGGATGCTTTGGTCGAGGCTTCAGCATTAAATCGCCTTCCTCACGCTCGGAGCGGGGAGAAGAATGTGGAGGGGGGCATCGGTGATGGGGGGTTGAGATATTCCCTGACGTGTTGCCTCCGCCATGCGAGTGGATGCCTCTTCGTGTCCGGCAGTGCGGGGTTGGGGGCGTAGAACTGACTCCCCAGGTGGTCTGCCTAGTATGTCAGTCCCTGCTTGCGGAGTCATAACTCAGTGGCCTCAGGGTGGTACAGGGTCTGATAGGAGTGGCTTTTATTAAGGCTGGGGCCTGCACAGCTTTGAAAAGCGAGGCTTGATCCTCGCCGGCACGCAAAAAAAAAAAGAAAGGGAATCCTCTCATCCTCAACTCGGCACGTACGAGTCGCGAGCGGGACGCGGACGGTTGCTCAAAAAAGAAACACCAAGTCGTTGAGTTTCGACTTGTTGGGGCTCGCGATTCTGTTGCCACTCATATGCGCGTTTTCCCCTCTTACTACGCGGCATGTAGGTACGTGCAATGTGCTTGGGATTTGGGGGGAAGTCTCAATTTGGGGGGGGCAGGGGTAGTGGCTCCATGGGGCGAGGTCTGGATAGCCGTCTAGGAATCGACGCCACTTATGTCTTATGCGCACTCGTCGGATCCAACGCGGCGGCTCCTCGCGTAGCGCGTCGAGTGTTGGGCGGAGAGGGTGCTTCGAATTTTGGCCAGGCAGATGAGTCCCATCTGGCGTGGTGGGCGTCCTGAGCCTGCTGGCGATCCCGTAGGTAGGAGTACGTGAGTTATGGTGCGGACCGTCGTATGCATCGCAGCAACGTTTTCGCGCAGTTTCGAGGAACACCGAATGGCTTCTCAGCCCCTTGTGATCAGCGAGGCCAGTACAATCGTTGAATCCGGGAGGGAGCGTCGTAGGTTTGTTGGTTGTGTTCCGTCAGGCCCTCCAGCACGATATCCACGTCTTTCGGCGTCTCGAGAGGCTCTTCCTGTTTCGCATTGGGCTTGTGGCAGTCGCCACTGTCCTTGGGGTTTGGCGTTCGCAGTCCCCTGCTGGGTAGCAATGGTAGGGTTGTGTGGGCCCTCATATAACTTTGTGAACTTCACGCAGTCTTAGAGTAGTGCGAGGGTCTGTAATGGCAAACAGGTCCATTACTGGCTGCCTACCAATGGGGCGGACCTCAGCCACCAGAGGGACCAGAACGTCTGAGTGGCCAGGTTCGGTAATCAGCGAGTGCGGGACGTTATCGCCCGGATGGCGCGATCAGAAGGCCCCTCTTCCATGTGTGCTCTGCGTTGTCCCGGGCGCAGATCAATATATCCCGTGGAGGTTAATTAAGTCAGGGGGCGCCCTTAAATGGGTCGCTCATGATGAGGAAGCCAGCATCGATGTTTTGTTGGCTGAGAAGGAGGGCCATGAGGAAATGTAGGCTATCGACTTCTGCTGAGCCCGTGGATCTATTCCAGGTACATGATGCGGCAGGTCTTATCGCATTTTTAAGCAAGCGCATCATGCCTGTATAACGACCCTCGACATGGGTCTCGATCGCTGCTTGTTAAGAGCGCAGAACTGCGTCCTTGAGGACATCGTGGCTCCTGTCGAGTGTTCGTACCTGGAGTCGTGGTCTATGCGCGCACTATGGCGGGTCTGGGAGGACGGAGCAGGCAGAAGGACTGCTGGCGGGTTCGGTGTGGTCTTAGTGTGCTGACGGAGAAGGCCTGCTGCCTTCTTCTTTTGGGGGGGGGGGTCCCTTGGACCTCTTCGTTAGGAAGCTCTACGGCGCGCACGCCTACATTCCTTGTGGAAGGGGTTGGCGCGGAGCCAGCAGGTGAAGAGAGCCTGTGCGTCTGGCGGCCACCGTGTTGGCGGCTGGACTCGAGCGACTTGACTTTGTCGCCTTAGTCTTTTTTTGGTGGGGCGGTCGGTTAGCGAGGCTCTATGTCCTGCGGCTCCTCTTTATTTTCTGGCTCCCTTTTATATTGGTTGGGGCAAGGCTTTGTATAGTTGGGGGGCGGGTGTGCACTCGCCACAATTGCGCAGCAGGTGGCCGGTTGCGCGCGAGGGGGCGTGGGCAGTCCCGTCTGCGCGGAAGTGCTCTTCGCGCGCACCTCACCCAGGCCATGCTCGCGAGTACAGCTACCATGACTCGAGTGCGGAAAGGCCTGGCAGGCGATGACAAGCTGGGGCGCTGGACCCTTCCGACTGCTGCACACGCCTCATTTTGATTCCGGCTCATATACAACAGGGCTCGGTATATGTTGTATATGCTCAGGAACCAGTATCCACTACGGGGTGTTCGACAGTACTGGCGAAAAATATGCAGGCCCGGTTCTGACTCCTTCCCCTCGCGCTCGATTGGACGCAGCGGTACTTCGGCTTGGTAGCCGAGTTCGGCTCCACAGCGCCTGTCGGATTTCCTCCGGAGTGGCGTCCGGGTATCCCTGGCCTGATTGGCTTACTCTTGCGACTCAGCTATCTGCTCGAAAGGGAGCGTCGTAGGAGAAACCAATCTTATCTTCATTCCGTCTTCCCAGGCCGTTTCAGGTAGCCGCTGAATGACGGCGGTACTGGCATCTCCGACGTGCTGGAAGTAGAAGCGCACCTCTCATTTGCCAGCGGGCGCGGCGTTTGGGTGCGTGACCGCAGGCGCTGCTTCATTGAGCGGCGCCGGAAATGGTTTTGATCTGCCCAGTTGGGCAGGTCTCGCACTCATCGAAGGAGGGTTCTTGGCTTCGGGTGTTTGGGGGGCAGGCGGTGGTTGCAGGGCGTTGGGCTGCGCTGTAGCCGCGCCATGGCTTCGAGCTTCGCAGCCGCGGAGCGCCGGCAAGGTGACGCTGAGCTCCCTGCCCGCCCCGCACAGTGGTGGCTGGCTGGTGGTGGCAGTCTGTACTTAGTGGCAGGAAGACTGGGCAGCTTTATCTATTGGCTGGGCCCTTGCGCTATGGGGGGGGGATGATTGGGAGCTAAGACCTCGGCGGTTTACGGAGGCGTGGTCCTAAGCACCGCCGGGGCGTGCGGGCGCGGTCTGGGCTTGCTAAAGCCTCTTTGGGTCAATTCGGCGGCCTCATCAACGTGCCTGGGTCCTCGCGCAGGTGAGTGAGTTTCGGGGGGTGGTCGCTACCCTATTGCCATCCTCACGCCGGAAGCGGCGCTGGGCTGGTCGTCGTTCGAGCTCCTTTCCCTGTCATTGAGGAACATGCTAATATGTTCCAGCAATGACTGGGAAATGGCTCCGCGCTGCTGCAGATGAGACACTAAAATCATATCTCTATGCAGCAGCGTTCGCGGCGACAGCTCCGCTTCGATGCGCGAGGGAGCAGAGGGCGACCTTTTGGAGGGCTGAGCCTCCCTAGCAGCGGGCCTAGAAGCCCGCTGCGGTGTCAATACCGAGGAAACGCCGCGCGGGGAGGTGACGTCATCACCCGCGGGGGGGGCAGAGGCCGCAGTTTGGGGGCCGAAAGCGCCAGGGGCCCGTGTTGAATCACGGGCCTCCGGTGTCCGGGAAACCGCCCCAAAAGCGGGCCTAGCCCTTGAGCGACCATCCTCAGGGGGCCCACTGGTAGCCACGATACCAGCGGCAGGGGGGCCTCGGTTGGTCACGAGGCCGGAGTCTAAATTTGCGGTCGGCGAAGGACCGAGGGGGGGCATGCTCCGCGCAGGGGCAGAACCTGCGGGGGATCTAGCCCTAGGGGGGAGTGGGGCGCGGGGGGGTGGGGTTATCCCCGACCCTCCGGGCCCCACGTCCGGGGGAGGTCTGGGGCGCGAGCGGGAGCGATCCCGCTGCGCGCCGCTTCGGCCGCTCATCACTGAGTCGGCAAAAGCGTGTTAGTTTCCCGCACCGAACAACCCACAAGCCATTTGGGAATTGAACCCGACAACGTAAAAACGCAAACGACACAAAGACGATACGAAAATACGAATACAAGAACAAGACACAAACGACCGAGAATTCAATAAAACGAGTTGCGACGTCACTAATGACCTCGCCGCATCGGCTCGGCGACAGAACGCCGGCGAAGTAACACAATATTTATATTTAATAAATATTGAATACTTTCCAAGGTTAAAAGTGAAAGGCAGTTCGATTGTACGGAGCGCGGAACGTCCGTACAGGTGCGAGACTTGCGAGTCACTGATGATAGCGTTGGCGCGAAAAAGTCCCAATTTATACAGTGGTGATATTTATACGTGCTGTCTCATTCGCACAGCGGCGCACTCTCGCGCCGAAGATGAACGAACGAACGAAGCGTCGCGTTCGTCGTACTGAGTGTGCAATATTCGGCATTGAGAATTGTCAGCGTTGAGGATTAAGGATCGTCGCGTCAGGATCAGATTAAGTGTTTAGGCGACGGTGTAGATCGTTAGTTCGTTACAGATACGCCTGGATGGAGCCGTTATATATACATTATGTATTCACCTAACAAATATGATGATTACCATTTAGTAATACAGTGGGATAGTAATAGATTGATATAATTTCTCTGATTAGTATTTGTTTATATATTATTATTTTTCTTTTTATTACTTGTTTTTCTAATCACGTGTAATAATAATAATAGTAATGCAATGGGCGATTAGTGAACATAATATACATATATTTATAGTTGTTAATTAATTAACTAATGAACAAAGTTTAATAATCTTATTGGAATGATGTCACTTATTATTCTTTATTTATGTAAAACATGCTTAGCTATTATTATTGTTGTTGTTATATGCGCACTTATATGTATATATACACATAAGCTTTTCTAGAACGTTTTGCGAGAAACTGTATATTTCTACATGAATCATTTTGTGGCCCTGAAAAGGGCCTTTTGTCTTATGTGTTCGTGCGAACACGCACATGCGACGGTGCACACCGCGCAGGTAGAGGAGGCGGAGAAGTACGACGGTGCAGACACACCGCGTACACCACCACCACCACCACAACCGCCGCCGAAACACTGTGTGCCGCACTTGCGCATTCGCATTTGTCACGAAGGAACACACACTTCACTTGGAGCTCGTGTACTTGGTGACGGCTTTGGTGCCTTCGCTGACCGCGTGCTTGGCCAACTCGCCGGGCAGCAGGAGCCTCACGGAGGTCTGCACCTCCCTGGACGTGATAGTGGACCTCTTGTTGTAGTGGGCGAGACGGGACGCTTCTGCGGCGATGCGCTCGAAGATGTCGTTCACGAAAGAGTTCATGATGGACATCGCCTTACTGGAGATACCGGTGTCCGGGTGGACTTGTTTGAGCACTTTGTAGATGTAGATGGCGTAGCTCTCCTTCCTCTTGTGCTTCTTCTTCTTCTTGTCCGATTTGGAGATGTTCTTTTGGGCTTTGCCCGATTTCTTGGCGGCCTTTCCGCTAGTCTTGGGCGGCATTGCGATTTATATTATTGATATTGATCGATGTGATAATAGTGACACAGCACTGGCAGGCTTACGCACTGTAACTATAAAAATACGTTGTTTTTTTTTTTTTTTTTTTTTTTTTTTTTTTCTGAAGGACTTGAATGCTGTTGACCTCAATTGGTCTTGACAGCGTCACCGGGCGGGGGGGGACGGAGTGTGCCTCGTCCCCAGAGAATAAAATGAGCATTAATGGCTGCTCAGAAGAAGGTGTGTAGGACGGTCATGGACCGACTGGCCCCGCCGCGCCGAGGCGCGGTCGTGCCGTTGTGAAAGATGGGCCGCGTCGCCTGTTACGGCGGCGACGGCGAGACTTTGGGACTGAGGAGTGTAACCTTCCGTTGTAGTTGCGGTTGGCTACAGTAATTGGGTCATCGGGGTCTAAAAGAACGCTTCGATGGCGTCGAAGTAATTTGTGAGGATGGGGAGCGTACTTAGACGCTTGAACGATTAGGGGATTAGGGTGAGAGTCTGCGCGCTCGTAGTAGCGCTTGGCTAAGCCTTTGCAGAACTCTTTGATCGATTCCAATTCGAAGTCTTTATGTAGGTCAACGTTGCGAACGTACCAGGGGCATCCGGATGCTATCCTGAGGAATTTATTTTGGACTCTCTGAAGGAGATCTGTGTTAGTGTGTGCGAACACTACACTGGCGTAGGTCATTATGGGGCGGATGCAAGTTTTGTACAATGTCAGCTTGTTACGAAGTGACATTTTACTCCGCTTGCATATGAGAGGGTACAGCCTGCTCAGGATGAACATGGCTTTGTTTCTCACGTGTCTAATGTGAGGGCGGAAAGTGAATCGCGAATCTAGGATGACGCCTAGATATTTGACCTGGTTTTCCCAGGGGCTCGGTTTATTTTGTAGCCGTATAGTAGAGACGGTTTCGTACCGTTTACGCGGAAAGAGTACCGCTGCGCTTTTCTCCGGGTTGACCTCAAACCGCCACTTGCTAAACCAATCGCCTAAGGCGTCGGCCGCGAGTTGCAGTCTTTTGGCTAGGATCCATGCGGAGCGGTCCGTGGTGTAGAGCGCGGTGTCGTCGGCGTACATCGCGAGTTATACTTTTGGAACGCGCGGAATATCGCTCGTGTACAGTGCGTATAGAAGGGGGGAGAGTGTGGAGCCTTGTGGGACTCCAGCGCGGACGGGACGACGCGACGAGAGGGTCCCTTCTATACGGTAGCGGAACGTGCGGTTCGTCAAGTACTCTCGATTGATGTGCACGAGAGTGTCCGGGAGTGCCATACGGCGGAGCTTGAAGAGCAGGCCGTTGTGCCAAACCTTGTCGAATGCTTTAGCGATATCTAAGAATACGGCAGCCGTGTCGCTGCGGATCGAACGGTGTACGTGGTACTTAGCGATATGTTCTGTCAGTCGGTGAACTTGATGAACGGCAGAGTGCCGTTGTCGAAATCCAAACTGCTCGTCGATGAGCAGTTTCTTCGTCTCTACTATTTCTCTAATTCGAGCGAGTACGATTCTCTCGTAGACTTTCCCAAGGCAGCTGATGAGGCTGATGGGTCTGTAACTCGAGGGTAGGTGGGCGGGTTTATTGGGTTTTCGAATCCCTATGACGGTGGCTTCCTTCCATTCGGCGGGGAAGGAGCACCCTGCTAGAAGAGCATTGAAAATCATGACCAATAAAGACACGAATTGGATCGGAAGATTCTTAAGGACCTTGTTGGGGATGTTGTCAGGCCCCGGGGCCTTTTTGGGATTGAGGTCCTTAAGGATATTTTTAACTTCGTCTACGTCGGTCGGGCGAACCGGTTCGCCGGTCGGGGGCATCGATGCCCACTCTGCCACCTCGGAGTCCACCATCGATAGGTGTTCCGGGTCGCATGGCTGACTGCTCGGTGAGCATTGCGCTTCTAAACTATCTGCGAGGCATTCCGCTTTTTCTGTGTCGTCGGCCGCGGTAGAGTTATCCGGCTTAGTGAGAGGAGGCATAGTCGCCACTGTGTCGGATCGAAAGGTTCTCGACAGCGCCCAGAACGCCTGGGCCGTTGGCGTGAGCCCCTCGAGCCGAACATCCCAAGACTCGCCTCTGAGCTGTTCAAATTGGGATTTGACTCTTCTCCTAAGGTCGTTTAGTTTTTTACGGTTTTTGTCGTTAGGACACGCGTCGTGGTCTCTGGTGGCCTTATTTTTACGTCGAATAAGGCGTCGTAGTTTCTCTGAGATCTCAAATCTGCCTTCGGGCAGATCTGGGACCTCTTTGGAGCAACTTTGGAGCGTGTCCTGTATAAATTGGGTAAATTTAGTCGCGGCGGTCCTTTGCTACGTCTACGGAGTCTATGATGCCAGGAATCATGTGCGCGAGAGGGGAGTCGTCTGCTCTGATGAGCTTGGCGAACTTTTTCCAATTTATAATGACTTTTGTTGGCTGGCCTGAAGGGCTGTCCGAACCTAGTTTTAATACTACTGGTCTGTGATCAGAGTCGAGTTCGCATAGCGATTCTATAGAGCGTATCCTGAGGGACACGTCCTTAAGAATGGCTATGTCCAGAACTTCTGGGCTGCCTATTTGTCCGGTTGGATACCTGGATGGTGTTGATGGGCCTAGTACGGAGAGGTTGTATCTATCCGCGAGGCTTTCAAGATATCGGCCTTTGGTGTTGTGGCGGGTCGAATTCCACACGGGGTTCTTGCTATTGAGGTCCCCAGTCAGAAGGACCGAGGGACCCATACTAATCAGTAGTTTTAAGTCATTTTCAAGTAAGGGCTTGTTCGGTGAGAGGTAAACCGAAGCTATTATGATTGGCTGATGGCCTGTGAGAAATATCTGGCATATAGACGCCTCGACGTTTTCAAGGGCCGCAGGCGGATCTAATGGTACGCAATGCAATGTCTTTTTAAAATACAAAAGAGTTCCTCCACCTTGCGAGGTGGGTCGATCGTTGCGTATTAAGCGGTAGTTCGCGATTTTCGGATCACGTATGCCGGGTTTCAGGAACGTTTCCTGTATGCAAAAAATGTCGAGTTGGTGCGCGGTAACGAAGTCGCGTATTAGGTCGTTTTGGCCGGCGACACTGTTTGCGTTGAACGTCGCGATCGATAGGGCTCTAGGTTTTATGCGCGCGAGTCGCGTGTCAGCGGACAATGGGGTGTTTTTATTTAACGCAGCCATTGAATTGTTATGCGTTAAAGAAAATTTTTGACGGCTCTGGTCAGAGCGGCGTGCTCGAGGGTCGCGTTATGTCTGGCGTTGTTTATGTTGTCTAATTTTCCCTAGCAATTTTTCGAGCAGACTTAGTTCGTCTAGGTTGATCGTGTCAGCGAGTTCGCTTATGTTATACGTTTCTGTTTCTGTTGGCTGCGCGGGGGTGGACTGCCGGGGGTCCACCCTTGGTTCGGTTTGCGGTGGCTGACGGTTGGCCAGCCGCGGGTCCCTTCGCGACGGAATATATGCGGGAGCGTGAGCGAGCCGAGGGTCCACGCTTGGTGTTGGCGTGTATTTGGGTGTTTGGCTGACCTGACGGGGGTCCACCCATGGTGCGGCAAGTCGGGGTTGCATGGGATTGAACCATGCGTTGGTCGTTGGTGCAGGTGCCGGGAGGTACTCGTGCGGGGCTGAAGGCATCGCATGAGTATTATGGTAATAGTTGGAGGGTCTCGAAACCCTCCCCATCCCGTCGCCCTGCCTTGCGTGCCTGCGGCGCGGGGGCCATGGGGCATCCTCTGTAATTCGCGGGATGCCCCTGGGTCCCGCACAACACGCAGCTCGGCGGAACGACGGGGTCTGGCACTTTGCGGGGACAATCCGCGGTGCTATGGTCCTCCAGACACTTGACACATCTGTGTCTGCCGTTGCAGTTCCGTGCTGAGTGCCCGTACCTTTGGCAGCGATGACACTGCCCTATTAAGCCGCGGTTTCGAGGGGGCTCCACGCGGATGCCCGTCAGGAAGCATAGGTTTTTAATATTAAATATTTTCTTACCCTCGGGGTAAGATCGGATATTATTAGGCAACTATCATACGGTTTTTTACTCTTGAAATGGTACATTCCGATGTACCTCGCGAACCGGGTATCCTTGGGACTGAAGGTCCTGCAGGATATAATCTGTCTCTAATTCTTTCGGTAAACCCTTGATGACGACGCGCAATTGCCGCTCGTCCTCAAGGGCGTACGTGTGGAAGCCCACGTTGACTTCCCTAAGGTGTGCCGTGAGGCGGCGGTGGTCCGACGTCTGAGGGCAGTGGACTTTGATGCCCGCCTGGGAGGCTCGCGCAGACGTGAAAGACACTTTCTGCGCGAGCATCCAGGCTGACACCTTGTTCCATTCCCCCTTATCCTGGATTATTACCGGCGGCGGTGCCCTAACACGCGGAACGGACGCGGTGGCCTGAGGGGCCGAGCTTGTCGTGGCCGTAGGGGCCGGAGAAATGATTATTTCCGGTACCGAGGGTACCGGGGAAATGATTGTAGACGCCTCCTCGTCACGGGGAACGGGGGCTGCGGCAGCCTTTTTAGGGGCTTTCGCGGGGACGGTTTTGGTAGTCTTGGCGTTTAATTTACGTTTGGCGGCCTTGGTGACCACCGTCTCAAATTCACCCTCTGCGGCGTCCTCAGTGAGGTCCATCGCAGCGGGTGCCTCTTGCGACTTAACGAAAGACATCGCGCTGTCAAAAACGGATGCGTGGTTTTGTTTAAGGAAGGCTAAGAGCGCTTCCATTACCATGGTCGTAGATGCCATGTTATCGGACAAGAGAGAGACCTAGGGTAGCTAAATGATTAAAATTAGTTATACCTCTCCTTAGGCGGGTCGGGCGGCAGAGCAGGATCGGCGGCGCCTCACAGCACTGCACAACACTACACTGCACGGCACTACACACACAACTGCTACGTACAAACGCAAGTACGCATTAGCGCGCGCGCACAATCGGTCTGGCTTATCAGCTTAGTCGTGAGAACGAAGACGGCACGTCCGCACGGCTCGGCAGTCAAAGCGAGAATTGAAAAATACGGGGTCGAACTCGAGATGTACTCACTTTGGGTGAACGCACAAACGCTAGCGACGCTCACTAGTCACCGACACTGAATCGACCAATAAGAACTCCGTACGCGCGACCAAGAACGGGGACCCCCCCCCCCCGCATTCCCATCCCCCCCCCCCCCCCCCACGCTGCCCTGCACCCTCAGCAAGATGATAGGTATATTAATTATAAAACAAACACACCCATTTTATATATATATATATATATATATATATATATATATATATATATATATATATATATATATATATATATATATATATATATATATATATATATATATATATATATATATATATATATAGCAGATAATAATAATATTTGTTATTATTTACACATTTGTACAGTTAGTATTGTTCGTCAATACTAACTGAACAAATGTGTATGTAAATAATAATAATAATTGTTATTATCTGCCAATTCTTATTTGAATTTTCTATTTTTTTTTTTTTGTATATATACATATATAATAATAATAGTAGTTAATTTATTCGTCAATACTAACTGAACAAATGTGTAAATAATAATAGCAATTATTAATATTATTATCTGCCAATTTTTATTTTTTTTTTTTTTTTTTTTTTTTTTTTTTTTGTGTATATATATATAAAATTGTTATGGTATCTCTGTGTACATATAATATATAGTGTATATATATATAAAATTGTTATGGTATCTCTGTGTATATATATATATAATATTATTAATTGTCTTTCATGTAGTAAATTGTATGTAGTAAATTTATTAATATGTGACGACATGACGTGAAGGTGAGACGTCTCGCACAGTGAAACTTTTATGCAATTTCAAAGCTTTTACGGATGTATATTGTGGCCCTGAAAAGGGCCTTTTAATAATTTTTCGGCGCACAATGCTGGTGGTGGTGGTGGTGGATAGTTGTATCTGTGTGTGCGCCGCGCGCAATCTACGACGCGACAGGCAATCGCACGCACACAGAAAAACACACATATACACACACACACACACACGTGACGTCACGCAGCACTATGCACTGAAGAGGTGTGAGAATTAGGCTTTCTTCTCGGTCTTCTTGGGCAAGAGCACGGCCTGAATGTTAGGCAGGACACCGCCCTGCGCGATCGTAACGCCAGAGAGCAACTTGTTCAACTCCTCGTCGTTTCTGATCGCCACCTGGAGATGCCTGGGGATGATTCTGGTCTTCTTGTTGTCGCGGGCCGCGTTTCCGGCCAACTCGAGCACTTCGGCGGCCAGATATTCCATCACGGCCGCGAGGTACACCGGTTCTCCGGCACCCACGCGTTCTGCGTAGTTGCCCTTCCTCAGCAGTCTGTGTATACGTCCGACGGGAAACTGAAGTCCTGCACGGTTGGAGCGAGACTTTGCCTTTCCCTTCACTTTGCCACCCTTACCGCGACCCGACATGTTATTTGGAGAGTTGATATAAATATAAAACAAAGATAATAACGTCCGCGAGCGTGTGTGCGCGCGGCGGTTCTACGTGAGTTTATATAGAATTTTTGCCAAAAGTGGGTTTTATACTGCCACACGGCGCGCACAGTAGGTGGGGATGCGACTCAGCGACTGTGGCTACGAACGCGCACGATATCCACGTCGAGGAAAGCCGAGGACAGCCGAGATCTTCTTATGTTTCGTTTTCTTTTATTACTAAATTAAAGTTATCACCGCCTTAAAAAAAAAAAAAAAAATATATAATGATAATTATAAAACAAAGTAAATAACAAAATAAAATATTTAAACATATAAATATTATATTATAATATATATATATATATATATATATATATATATATATATATATATATATATATATATATATATATATATATATATATATATATATATATATATATATATATATATATATATATATATATATATATATATATATATATAGTTTTTTTTTTTTTTTGTGTTTGTTTATCTGTATAGGCTGAATATCGCTAAGATCTAATCCTTTTTTTACGGGTTTTTTTGGTGTTATGACACCCGTCTTGGTCTCTCGGTGGCCTTATTTTTACGTCGAATATGCGTCTGTATTTTTTCTGAAGATCTCAAATCTGCCTTCGGGCAGATCTGGGACCTCTTTTGGAGCACCTTTGGATCGTGTCCCTTTATAAAATTGGGTACTTTAGTCCGGCGGCGTCCTTTGCTTACGCTGTCTACGTCCTACGGAGTCCCGTTGATGCCCGGAATCATGTGCGCGCAGAGGGGAGTCGCCGGTTCCTTGCTTCTTGATGAGCTTGGCGAACTTTTTTCCAATTTATAGGAATTGACTTTTTGTTTGCTTGGCCTGAAGGGCTTGGCCGAAAACCTATTTTTAATACTTACTGGTCTGTTTGATTCATAGTCGAGTTCCGATAGCGAATTCTATAGAGCGTACTTAAGGGACAGCTTCCTAAAGAAGTCCTATGTCCATAACTCTGGGTGCCTACTGTTTTCCCCCTTTTGGAATTACCTGGGATGTGTGTTTTTTTATGGGCCTATTACTGAAGGGAGGTTTTGTATCTATCCGCGAGGCGGTTCAGATATCTGGGCCTTTGGTTGTTGTGGCGGGTGCGAATTCCACACGGGGTTCCTTGTTGCTATTGAGTCCCCAGTCAGAAGGACCGAGGGCTCCATACTAATCAGTAGTTTTCGTCCATTTTCAAGTAATGGCTTTGTTCGGTGAGAGGTAACCGATCTATTGATGTTGGCTGATGCCTGTGAGAAATATTCTGGCATTAGACGCCTCGACGTTGTCAAGGCCGCAGCGATCAATGTAACGCAATGCAAATGTCTTTTTAAAATACCAAAGCGTCCTCCCGACCTTGCCTAGGTGGGTCCCGATCGTTGCGTATTAACGTTAGTTCGCGATTTTTTCGTGATCACGTTAATGCCGGGGGGTTTTTCAGAACTTTTCCTGTATGCAAAACATTTCGTTGGTTTGGCGGTCACGAAAGTCGCGTATTAGGTCCCGTTTTGGCCGTCACAACTGTTTTGCGTTGAACGCCGCGATCGATAGGGCTCTCGGTGTTTATGCCGGCAGCGATCGCGTGTCCAGCGGACAATGGGGTGTTTTTATTTAACGCAGCCATTGAATTGTTTATGCCGTTTAAAGAAGAAATTTTTTTGGACGGCTCTGGTCAGAGCGGCGTTGGCTCGAGGGTCGCGTTTATGTCCCGGGGCGGTTTTTTTTATGTTGTCTATTTTCCCAGCAATTGTTTCGAGCAGACTTTATTTCGTCCTAGGTTTGATCGTGTCAATCGGATTCCGCTTATGTTAACTTTTTCTGTTTCGTTGGCCTGCGGCGCGGGGGTGACTGCCGGGGGGTCACCGTGGTTTCCGGTTTTGCGGTGGGCTGCGGTTTTTGGCCCAGCGCTGGTCCCCTTCAGAGACGGAAAATTATTCGGGAGCGTGGGAAGCGATCCAGGTCCCCCTTGGTGTGGCGTGTATTTGGGTGTTTTGGCTGACGCCCTGACCGGAGGGTCCACCCATGTTGCGGCAAGTCGGTGTTTTTGCATGTGAATTGTAACCATGCGTTTGGTCGTTGGTGCAGGTGCCGGGAGGTAGCTCGTGCGGGGCTGAAGGCATCGACAATGAGTATTCTGGTACTAGTTGAGGTCTCGAAAACCCTCCCCATCCCGTCGCCCTCCTGGCGGGTGCCTGCGGCGCGGGCCATTGTGCCCAATCCTCTTTAATTCGCGGGATGCCCCTGGGTCCCCCGCACAACACGCAGCTCGGCGGACGACGGGTTCTGGACTTTGCGGGTACAGATCCCGGTGCTATGGTCCTCCAGACACTTGAACATCTTTGTCTGCCGTTGCAGTTCCGTGCTGGGAGTGCCCGTACTTTGGTGCATCGAGACACTGCCCTATTAGCCGCGGTTTTCGAGGGGCCCACTCTGTTGCCCTCGGCAGGAAGCGAGTTTTTTTTAATATTTAAATTTTTTTCTTAGCCCTCGTTGTATATCGATATTATTAGGCCACTATCATACGTTTTTTTACTCTTGAAAAATGGTACAGATCCGATGGTACCTCTAGCGAACCGGTATATCCCTTCCGAGGGTCCTCTAAAGCGTCCCTCAGAATTATCTGTCTCTAATCCTTTTCGGTAAACCCTTTATGACGACGGGGCAATGGTGCGCTCGTCCTCAAGGTCTGTACGCGGTGGCAACCCGACGTTGACTTTCCTAAGGGGTGTCCGTGAGCGGCGGTGGTCCGACTTCTGAGGGAGTGGACTTTGATGCCCTCGTACTGGGAGGCTCGGCGCAACGTTAAAGACAACTTTCTGCGCGAGCATCCAGGCTTGGACACCTTGTTCCATTCCCCCTTCTCCTGGATTAATTACCGTCTTGCGGTGCCCTAACACGCGGAAGCGGACGCGGTGAGGCCTTTGAGGGCCGGTGCTTGTCCCGTTGGGCCGCAGGGTCCGAGAAAGATTATTTCCGTTACCGAGGGACCGGGGGAAATGATTGTATAACGCCTCCTCCTCGTCCACGGGGAAAACGGGGGCTTGGCGGCAGCCTTTTTAGGGGCTTTCGCGGGAACGGTTTTGGTAGTCTTGGCGTTTTTAATTTACGTTTTGCTTTTTGTTTGGTGTGGATTTGGCGGGCCTTGGTGACCACCGTCCCTCAAATTCACCCTCTGCCGGCCGGTCCTCAGTAGGTCCATCGCACGTGGTGCCATCGTCTGCGACTTAACCGACCAGACAAATCGCGCTTGTTTGTCCAAAAACGGATGCGTGGTTTTGTTTAAGGAAAGGCCCAAAGAGCGCTTCCCATTACCGATGGTCCGTAGATGCCCATGGTTATCGGGACCAAGAGAGAGACCCCAGTGTATCGAAGGATTAAAATTTAGTTAAGACCTCTCCTTAGGGCGGGTTCGGGCGGCAGAGTCATGACGGCGGCTCCTCACAGCACTGCACAAGCACTACACTGCAACGGCACTAATACACCTACACTGCTACGTACAAACGCAGTACGTCATTAGCGCGCAGCAGCAGCAATCGGTCCGGCTTATCAGCTTAGTCGTGAGACGAAGACGGCACGTCCGCACGATGCTCGGCAGTCAAAGCGGAATTGAAAAATACGGGTCGAATTCAAGTTTTCTCACTTTGGGGTGACACGCACCAACGCTAGCGACGTCTCCTAGACTCACCGGACAACTGAATCCGACCAATAAGAACTCTCCGTACCGCGCGACCCAAGAACGGGGACGACCCCTCCCCAAAACGCCTTCTCATACCCCCCCCCCCCCTTCCAGCTGCCCTGGCACCTCAGCAAATGGAATTAGTGTAGAGGATGGGATGAAAACCACCACATGGATATAAGAGCGAAACAAAATCAGAACTGTGCTACCCATTTGGAGGATAAGATGAGATAGAGATATAGATATATATAGTATAGATAATATTTGTTAAATATAGATAGTATATATATATTAGTATATTAATAGCTTATATAGAGATAGAATATATAAATAATCAGCAATAAGAATAATCAACAGATTGCGGTGATTAGGTACATGGGGTACAGGCGATTTACGGTGAGTGCCAAGACGAACGGACCACATGTGATAAGGGGGGGGGAAACGAATAAGAGAAAAATTAGTGAGTACACAGGCAAGAGGTGCCTGGAGGGGAAGGTTCCTAGGTTGTTGTTGTTTGTGTGTGATAGTAGACATATTAAAATATACTAGTGAGTTTAAGTTAGTTCGCAAGACTAACTGAACAAAATGGTGAAAGAAGATAGCTGATTAAGAGGAGGATCACGGCCAAATTCGGAATTTAAAGTTTCTATTTACAGTGATTAGTGGGAGTGTGGTGGGGAGATGATTCGAGAAACGTGGGATGATCTCCGGTTGTACATATAATATATATAGTGTATATATATAAAAATTGGTTTATGGTATCCTCTTGGGTTATATATATATAAAATGTATTTATTGTCGTTCATGTAGTAAAAGTGTATGTAGTAAATTGATAATGTGACACATGACGTGAAAGGTTGAGACGTCCTTCGCACAGTGACAACTTTTTTAATTGCAATTTCAAGCTTTTACGGATGTATAGTGTGGCCCCTGACAAGGTCCTTTTAAATAATTTTTACGGTCGCACATGCTGGGTTGGTGGTGGTGGATAGTTGTAATCTGTGTGTGGCGCGCGCCATCTACGATCGCGCCGCCATGCACTTCGCAGCGCACCACAAAAAACACACATATACACACATCAGTTTAACCCAAACCAAGACGTCACGCAGCAACTAATTCACTGCTAGTGTGAGAATTTAGGTCACAGGGCTTGTTCTTCCTCGGTCCCCTCTTTGGGCAAGCGCAAGCGCCTGAATGTTAACCAGGACACCGGCCCCCTGGCGATCAGTAACCGCCAGAAGCAAACTTGATTTTATTTCAACTCCTTCATCGATTCGTTGTTCTGAATCGCCAACGTGGAGAGGCCTGGGGGATTATTCGTGTGCTACAACTTGTTTGGCGCGGGCCGCGTTTGTCGCGTGCCATACCTCGAAGCACTTCGGCGTCCAGATATTCATCACGGCCTCGACGTTACCACCGTTGCCCCCCGGCAACCCCTCGTCGGCTTTCTGCGTATTTGCCCTCCCTCAGCATTCCCCTTGTATACGTCCGAGGTGAAACTGAAGTCCTGCCACTTTTTTGAGCGAGACTTTTGTCCTTTCCCTTCCCTTCTTTGCCACCCTTACCGTCGACCCCCGCATGTTATTTGGAGATGATATAAATATAAAAACAAAGATAATCCTGTCTCGATCGTGTGGGTTCGCGCGGCGTTTCTAACTTTGAGTTTATATAGAATTTTTGCCAAAGTGGGTTTTTATTAACTGCCACAGAAACGGCGCGCAACAGTAAGGTGGGGATTCGTCAGCTGACCTGTGGCGTACTAAACCAGCGCACGATCCTCCACTCGAGGAAAGCCGAGACCCAGCCCTAGAGCATATCTTATGTTTCGTTTTCTTTTATTTTACTAACTTAAAGTTCTCCACCGCCTAAAAAAAAAAAAAAAAAATATATAATTATAATTATAAACCAAAGTAAATAACAAATAAAATATTTAAACATATAAATATTCTATTATAATATATGATATATATATATATAATATTATATTATAGTAATTATAGTATATATAATATATATATATATATTATATATATATATAAATATATATATATATATATATATATATATATAATATATATATATATGCATATATATATAGTTTTTTTTTTTTTTGTGTTTTTGTTTATCTGTGTCGGCTGAATAATCGCTACTAAGATCTAATCCTTTTTTTACGGTTTTTGTCGTTAGGACACGCGTCGTGGTCTCTGGTGGCCTTATTTTTACGTCGAATAAGGCGTCGTAGTTTCTCTGAGATCTCAAATCTGCCTTCGGGCAGATCTGGGACCTCTTTGGAGCAACTTTGGAGCGTGTCCTGTATAAATTGGGTAAATTTAGTCGCGGCGGTCCTTTGCTACGTCTACGGAGTCTATGATGCCAGGAATCATGTGCGCGAGAGGGGAGTCGTCTGCTCTGATGAGCTTGGTGAACTTTTTCCAATTTATAATGACTTTTGTTGGCTGGCCTGAAGGGCTGTCCCAACCTAGTTTTAATACTACTGGTCTGTGATCAGAGTCGAGTTCCGATAGCGATTCTATAGAGCGTATCCTGAGGGACACGTCCTTAAGAATGGCTATGTCCAGAACTTCTGGGCTGCCTATTTGTCCGGTTGGATACCTGGATGGTGTTGATGGGCCTAGTACGGAGAGGTTGTATCTATCCGCGAGGCTTTCAAGATATCGGCCTTTGGTGTTGTGGCGGGTCGAATTCCACACGGGGTTCTTGCTATTGAGGTCCCCAGTCAGAAGGACCGAGGGACCCATATTGATCAGTAGTTTTAAGTCATTTTCAAGTAAGGGCTTGTTCGGTGAGAGGTAAACCGAAGCTATTATGATTGGCTGATGGCCTGTGAGAAATATCTGGCATATAGACGCCTCGACGTTTTCAAGGGCCGCAGGCGGATCTAATGGTACGCAATGCAATGTCTTTTTAAAATACAAAAGAGTTCCTCCACCTTGCGAGGTGGGTCGATCGTTGCGTATCAAGCGGTAGTTCGCGATTTTCGGATCACGTTATGCCGGGTTTCAGGAACGTTTCCTGTATGCAAAAATGTCGAGTTGGTGCGCGGTAACGAAATCGCGTATTAGGTCCCTTTTTTGGGGCCCCGACACTGTTTGCGTTG
>JAZFAU010000832.1:0-37500 GCA_037178615.1 Dione vanillae
CCATGCTCATTAGGCGTATAAGATTAATACATTGCTGCGGCATTTGAAAAATCATCACGTACATACGTATCTCGTTAGCGCTTGCGTGTTGCTAGTCTTGTTCTCACGAACTCGAAATTATTATAAAAGCGATTCCGCCGGTAATTAACTACTATAAATGAAAATAAAACTGTTAACCAAAGGATATTGATAATTATAATATGTGCAATATAAGAGAGTAAGTAATAAGTGGTCTACTTACAACATGTAAAGAGAAGACTAAAATTTTATAGTGTTTGTTAATTTGATTTAATATAGGTAATATATAATGAGATATGTCCTTCATACAAACAGTTCTTTTTTCATTTCAAAATCATATCTTTTTTATATAACATATTTGTACATAATTTCATTGCATTTATTAATCACAAATAATAGTTTTTTTTATGTTTTTAAAGATTTCAATAGGCAAAAGGTACCGTATAATGAAGGAATCATTTGTTAAAATTGCGTGTTTATCGTACATGTACGTACGCGTACGTTCTACCTTGTTGAAAATGAAAATAATTTTCCTTGAGTGAGAATCGAACCCACAAAACTTTGCGCAGACGGCCCTACTATGATCCAAATAGTACTTTATATGCGTGTTTAAAACTATTTTACAAATGTTCATGAGGCTACGCAATGCTCAATTAGGTCAATGCTATTAGCACTTCCGCAAACTTTTGTGTGGAAAGCTAAAACAAATATTACAAGAGTAAATAATATGTATTTGCTAATGAAGCCATCTTCGAATGCTTGGATATAAACAGTATTAAATAGACGGTTTGAATTACAATGTTTCTTCTGCCAGTTATTTATAGGGTTTGTGTAAAACTTAAAATTAATTAATTGCAGTGCAAAAAGACTACAGTATTATACCTAATATCATTAGTAAAAAAACTATATGTAATGTTTATTTCATAGGAAAATGTCTACTAGTTACGCTATGATTGTCCTTTGGATTTCTAAAACTGCTTATAATTTATATTTTATAAATAACCAATAAGTAAAAAAAGGGAATAAATATTTTTTAATTAACTTGCAAATCCTTTTATTTATTTATACCTCAACTAAAACAACGGTTAATGCCTTCTAAGCTGCAATGGTCGTCATTAGTTACATAGTATAAATATTTTATTTGCAAGGGCTAAGATAAGGCTTCCATTATTATTCATAGACTTGTCAGGTTTAATGAAGATAAACTTATAAAATAAATCAAACAAGCTATTCCTTTCACTGTAATAACATTGGCATTTCCTTAATTATGATATGTGACTGTGTCTTAAACTTGGTGTTTACTTTACTTTGGTGAACATTCTTCCCTCTAATAGTTCATTTGAAATATATATAAATTAGTAATATTTATTTATACATATATTTATAATAAAACTTTTTTAAGTTTGTGCACGAAATTGCTCATAAAACTTAGCAGATGTTATATTTTAAATGAAACTTAGTAAGATTGTTTGCTTACAATTTGTATGATGTCAGAAGAGATTTGTAGATTCACATGGCGGACAGAGGTTACGTTCGTCAAAACAAATTACATTTTCAAATTACAGTACGTCGGTGTTTTAATTACTTCAATAACATATTATTACATATTTGTAATTTTTAATACTTTGAAAAAAGAGGCAAGTAGCCTATTGTGTAAAACAGCTGCCAGCTATAGACAGTCTCTGCATCTAACAAGTGTTAAATATCTGAGTAAAACTATTTAAGTTACGTATATAATATTTAAATATTTATACAATACATACATGTATGCTACTTACAAAAATGTTTTCGTATAGGTGACAACTTGTGTTAATTTATATTACGTTATTGATAAAGACACGTCGATACTCTTATTTGTCCCCAATTTGGACATGTTAAGTATCTAATATGCTATTTAATGCTAGTGACAGTTTCATTTTGAAACTCTCGTCTAATAAATGTATTATGCAATAGAAAATGATTGCATTATAGATATAGTTACGCGTAGGCCCCAAACATATTGATTCTTTTATTCTTTAAATATCTCTTAATAAGAATTTGAATTACTTTTAAATTAAACTTGTTACGTCGTATTACTTTTCTTTTCGTATACAATTACTTTTGTTCGCTAATATTACAAATTTATTTGTGATCCAATTTTTATTTCGTGATTTATCAACATTTATTATCCTTGTATAGCGCTTTTAGACAAGTCTCATTGCACGCGATATTTTAAACCTAGCTCAGGGACAAATTTTATATATTTTACAATCATTTCATCGTACTGGTTAAACCACCTAGCAGATTACATATTTAAATAAGAAGGCGAATATTGAATAATTATTTTATCTTTTGCAAAATATACTATTAATAAAAAATACACATAATATTGCAATATATATTTTAAGATTACAATATTTAAATAAAAAAGTAAAATATTGAAATACTCAAGAATATTTGCACTATAAGGTATATCTAACATAATAAATCATACCTTTTCAGAAATTCCTATGTTCACTCATGCAAGATTTATACGGTATTACTTTACATTTCCGCCTCTAAAGGTAATGCGTACTGAGATCAAATACACTTAGCGGATAATACATCGGCCATGTCCTTTGGAGGATGCTTAATCGATAGCACAGCTGGGGTTATTTAAAACGCTCGTCTGGCGTAGGTGCATCACTGAAACAATAAATTGCTATTGTAGGCCTAAGATGGTTGATAATTTTGACGTACTGCACTAGCGCATGTTTGAAGTCGTACAACGTATTTCTAGATTGAATCACATTCTGCCGCTTGGAATTCTAACAGCAATAGGAACTGTTTTAAAGAATATCTAACACTTTATTAAATGAGGCCTTCATTATTTTTATAATTACAAATATAATATTAAAATATATACTTATTATACTTTAACAGCTTTTGTATAAAGCTTTGTCGAATAGTTCTTAAGCACCGACCTAATCTACAAAGATCTCTTATACGTAAATATGTACGACATACAATAAATTTATCACTTAAATTTCATATTAATACCCATAAATAGACAGCTTTATAACGCTATTGCATATTAAAAAGTATTATGAACATGAACGTCGAATATATTTAACGTGAATCTAAAATTATGGTCGCATTAAAATTTATACCTTTGATCTCGCAAAACATCTGGCATTGCGTTTACAAGAGAATGGAATCAATCAAGCTCCGATACCGGTACCTATCCTTGTATGTAAATGTGAATCCTCTGTTCTTTCATTTCGTTTTATTTTATGTTCGCTTCCCACATTCACATGCTAGAGACAGTTCTAATATATTGAAGTGGGTATGTTAATGTTTGCAATCGTATGAGTTTTATAAAAGATACTTACATTTTTAAGATTTAAATGATTTATATTTTGCGTTCTAGACAAAGTACTGTCCAGAACGAAAAATATAAAACCTTTATATAATTGCTTTAGTCTATTTGTACTGATTTTTTTCTCAGTCAAAACAATCAAAGGATACAACAACTTATTTTCCAATCCAAATCAATTCAACTTATTTGGACCGTCGTCGCAGCGAAATCCAAGCCTACATTTGTGAAATTCATGTATTCATATTGTTTGTAACCACAAATACACGACACTTTGTCAAGTGTTTTGAGATTTTATTTCATTAATATTCTTGTAAGTTTTCACAAAAGAAATAATGAAACAAAGTGAAGGAAGAAGGAATAATATGGAAAAGTTATTAAAAAATATACTGGTACATTATATCATATAGTTGAGTGCATATAATTGTAAATTTCAGTTTGTCTATTTTTATATTGTATTTCCCCTTGACCTACAGCTAATGAAATTGATATAAAACACATATATTAGAGGAAAACTCAATGTATTGCTTAGTTTATACAATATAATAAAATAAAGTTTATTTTATTATGATATCATAGAGGCAATACAAGAAATAGTAATGCATAAATGCAAATCGAGACAAATAATTACAGTTAATTACAAGCCAAATGACAAAAACCACCAAAGAAATATTTAAGTTAGCGTACGTCTGTACGTAGCTTCTGTTATTTTTAATTTTCGCAAAGTTAGTTAATAACTATTTTATTGTTATCGTTACTGAGAAAAGTCGCGAAAGTTTTTATATATAATATAAATCTCTATATTTTATCAAAGTAGAAAGCAGTCTTTTAGAATTTCGACATTTATGGAGCTAAATCGAGCAAAGATATATCGAATTAGCATGATATTGAATATATTAATCCATTTTCATAATAGTAAAATATTGTTCTTGTTTTATATCAATCCAATGTCATTCAAATATCTCAATGTAAAGCGATTAGACGAGATTTATGTTCAAAATTGTAGAAGTGTCACAAATTATATATATAGTAAACAGGTTATATGAAATTCAAGCTTAAAACGTGTGGATCTTCCTCTAATAAATTATAGTCGGCTTTCTAATGCCGAGCCCTGTTAAGTATTGATGCATTGCCATATTCGGATGTTAATGTTATATTACTTAAGCTTATTAGATGAATGGTCGATGCTAAAGCAATGTAAATATGGTCATAAAATTTGTCTTTCAGTATGTTATGATTAATGATTATTTGCTGCGATTAAAAATGCTTAATGACTTTATTTTTATGTATTTTTTTGACATCATATACTATAAATATTTCTATATACAATGTCTTCCTGGGTACTACAAGTAGGTGCATGCATAATAATTTCAAATTGTTAAATATTTTCAACAATTTGAAATCTTTAAGAAAGTGAACTGTCATGGCGCAGAGACGTAGCGTCTACCTGTAAACGGGACGGTTTGCGGTTTAATTCCTGCTCGGGGAAGAAAGATTTTTTATTTCCAGTTTCTTCGCTCTGGAAACTAGGCAAAGCGTGGCGTTGACTTCCGCCACTCAACATGCAATGCCTCGAAAAAAGTGGAAAGCAGGGATGGGGAAAGCAATGACTAAGCAACGGAGTGTCTAGTGGCAACACTACGTTTTTATGGTCCGTGCAGTTCCTTCTGCCTAGACTGCCGTGTGCGAGATAAAGCGTGAAGACATAAAAAAAGATTCAAAGTCTGATTACTTGCACGGGATACGTTAATAAATTTATTGTATTATAATAATTCTTTTAAAAATTCTTTAATATCTATTCTATATATATTCTTTAATATACGATTATTATCGCATACATTATTTATTTGTGATTGTTATTATTATTGAATTCGTGTGCGAAGTAGATCAAACATATAAAAGCTCGAAATCAATTTTAAACGTCGTAAATTTTATTAGCTTCACTACAACGTATATGCCTAGTTCTCCATCAATGGCTAACGACGCTTGGTTCGTTGAATAAAGCTCGAATCAACAATGATTGATATTAAATTTATGAACAGTTGTCGTTGAAATATGATATGATAACGTAAGTGATTTACAAAGTGAGTTTATTATCTAAACTGTTGCTAAGACAATATTGAAAGTGTATTTTCTAAAAAAACATATATCTTTGGTAATTCCTGGCTAATGGTTTGAAACGATAGATAAATTGAAGTTATAAGTAATAGGTACTGCATTTCGTGCTTGAATGAAATTACAGCCAGCGATACAGTAAACGCTGTAAAAGTACAGGGGGCGAGAACGTGCTTAAAGGATATTTAGGATCGTTCTTATCTTCTTTTCCATAAGATTTGTATTTTATGCAGTTTTGTTGCTTACAGTACAGGTTGTACCAGTTCTTACGTATAATGAGCGTACTAACTAGAGCTTTGTCCATCGGAATGCGTTAAATACTTCCCTTGAGAAGACAAAATCTATTATAACTATTAAATGGAGCAGTGTGAATATAGCTTATCGGTATTCGTATCTTCGCGGTGGCGTGAATTGTATAATAAGAGGTTGTTTTGTGTATTCCGAGATAAGAAACATAATGTATAAATAATAGATGTAGGAAAAAAGCTGTAGCTATCGAGCTGTCTACTAGGTCTTTATATTTATTAAATGTTTTATCAACTTGTATATTTACCCGCTAAAGTAAGTTAGGTCAGAAGCTAGTTTATTGTCACTTGGTTCTCTCACCTTCAGTAAGACAGTGAGTATTGAGAAGGTTAATGTTTAAATTAAAAGTCAGTGTGAGAAATTAAAAAATATTATAGTGGAGATTGAACCCATAACTATCATGTTTACGCACGCTATTGTACCGCGCTTAAATTATTCTTGTTAATTCATTAGTCTCAGACACTCATAGCAAAATACAAAATATGAACGATTGAATATTTATTGCTATAAATTATATAAATCCTATTATTTCTTGAAATTTGTGTTAAATTTAATGCAATTACCGATAGCTTTCAATTTATAGGTGATTTAAAACTTAAAGTGGAATTGTTATGATAATTAAAGAAATAATTTTAATCTTAATTTGATTTTGTCTAAGCAATGAGCAAATACATTTGTAGCCATTATAGTGCAGTGGATCAACGTCTGACTATAAACTTGATGGTTGTGAATTCGATCTCATCTGGGAGAATGAAATATTTTAATTTTTTTTCCTTTATGATAAGACGTGCGTTAAGTTATCCAACAAGGGCACGTAAGCGGGTAACTGAGAGTCTTAACATAGTTTCTGCTTACCCTGGTATATAAGGTATATAAATAATACATTTTTGAGCTCTTGCTTTAAAAACAAAAATATACCTTTGTCAAATTTTGCATTTGCAACTTGAACTTACAAACGAAGAAATGCGTATTTTTATACCATTTACATATGGTCATATATATTTACATATATATGTTCAAGTCAAAATTAATATATTATATTAATGAGAAAGCTCAGCTCGCTAGGTTATACTATATAATGTTTTACTACCTCTCGTGTACAATTAAGCTAGTAATGCAGGCACTTCCTTAATGTCACGTATAATTTTGAATTTCACATAGACATTTATATTTATTGCAGTCAATTTTAACTTGATTTATGGGAGGAAACAAGAATCTAAACAAAAATTCTTTATGTTTTTAACTGAGATAAAACTTCTGAACTGTAAATATGTTATTTGTTTGAAAATAATTATATTTGAATATATATTTGTTTAAAAATAATTATATATGAGTCTAGCATATTTGCTAAATTAATATATGTACGAACACATGTTCGTATTTTGTTTACGTTAGCTACTGGTTATAGAAAAGCATTTTTATAATTCAAAACACATTTGTTACTAAATCTATATAGTATTTTAGGAAATATGGGTATCCGTTTTCTTAGCGTAAACTGACATATTTCTTTAATGGGCAAATAAATTATATCATTAATTAGTAGTTGGATATAGTTACTTAATTTTCTTAGTAAACTTTTTAATTGTTAAGTAATCAATTAGTTGATTAGTTCTAAATATTTTGTTTTTCACCACTTTTCGCCACTTTCTGGTTTATTTTGTGTAACTTAACTTCTAATTTCTAAACCAAACCTAAGCTTTTATATAAACACCTAAATATCGAACCTATTTTACATGCAGTCAAACATTTAGTACCAGCTCTGCGATAAGTTATTGATAAGCAAATTTGATCATAGCAAAGTCACGCGTCATTTTGTCAGATTGTATGTTGAATATGTCAGAGGTAATATGTTAATGGTTTATTTCCTTAAGAGGTATTTCTTGCTTCTGTTGCATATCAAGGTATCAGATATTCTTGGCAGGACAATTGTTGCTTAAATATTCATGAATACGTCAATTACGTATCCAATCGATTGCAATCGTTTACTAGGACTTGGTTATGCTTTGTATAGTGATGGCACATCTGCCTTTCAAGTTTGCAATTTTAAAAATTTACTCGTAATTTCCAAAGTTAGGTACAAAAATGATATTTTTAAATCTTTAATACGATATTATTGAACTGTCATAAATAACAAAATGTAAGTTTTAAAGTTGTTTCAAAAACATGCAATTAGTTAAATTATAGTGCTTCCTCCCTAACATTAGGGATTCGGCAATTGAAGTCGCTAATATCTTAATTTTAGTCTTTCACATGTCACTTGACATTTTAATAACATAAGTACATGAGTTTATTAAAATATAAAAGTATGTATATGTAAATATATCTACCTATATTAATTATGTGAATCGATTAATATTTAATACTTTGATATATAATTTTAAAATTATAATTTCACTGGCTACTAACGAACATATAAGATCTACGTTCTAGGATTTATTTCACCTCCTTCCTCTCACAACATAAATTGAAGATTATAGCTCTCAGTTACGGGGATACTATTATGGAATTATTATCTATATGGCGGCGGTCAGGTTATTATTTAAATGCTGAACTGCAGATAGGCTTGCTTGTTAGAAGGTTTAATTATGAAGCTATATAGATTGTAATCATAACTGTTTGATCTTTAGTCTTTGACGGAGTAAGGCAGCTAATAGGTATTTATGTGCGTTGTTATGTTTTAAATATACTTACTGATTGAGATTAGAATTTAGATATATTTTATTTTATTACAAGCTGTGAAAAACGATTTAACACGAGATAAAAAAAAGATCAATAAATTAATATGAAAGAAAATAGGTGTATTGTAATTAATGGCTACAAGGCATTGTAAAATTAAGTTAAATAAATAAATATATATATATATATATGTATATATATATATATATATATATATATATATATATATATATATATATATATATATATATATATATATATATATATATATATATATATATATATATATATATATATATATATATATATATATATATATATATATATATATATATATATATATATATATATATATATATATCGGTTCATACTGCATTATAGTATATACATCAAACGAGAAAAGTCGGATGTGAAGGTTTCAGTGGCAATATCCTGATAGTATCGAGATCGCATCTCTCTTGCGTGCCGATCCCATCTCATAGCCATAATGAGGTGCTGTGTTGCCAGGTGATTCACTATTAGGATGTGTTGCCAGATACATGTATTTATTGCAAACAGTTTAAAGTAATAGGAAATTGCTTTGAGTTAAACGGTTCATTTGAGATATACCAAAGCTAGATCACATCCGATGTTTACTGTTTGTTATAATCGGCACTAGTGGATAGGTAATATAAATACTAATTGACATCCCTCACCGTGTCAACGTGTTAGATTATTTTTTTTAGAACTTTTTTGTAAAGTTTTTGTCTATAAGCTTTTAGGATTTTTTCTATACGCTCAATTATATGATAACAACTTGCTAAAATTGCTTGAAGAGAGATTTTTTACGTATCATAATATTTTATTGAATCCATAAAATGTAATTATCTTTTTCTAATACGCCAAAACTCATGCGATATCTAAATAAATAAAGATATCCATGCCTTAAAGACTTAAGTTGAAGAGTTTGCAAATGAAACACCTATTTGCATCACGAACTCATCATCTAAAGCGTTGACCTTTTGAACTTTACCAGATGGAGTTATTACGTAAGATCGGGCAAATACGAGGATTCATCGCCGTCTCCATAAACACTTTCACGTCACCGGTCATAGACAATATCATTAATTGACGTAGTTTTTGAATGTCCAAACTCGTGGTATATATGAATAATGAACAAATATTAACTTTTGTAATAGTTACCTAAATGTGAATATATTAAATTACGTAATTTTACGTTGTCATTTGTTAATTTATTACACTTTCTTTTATTTATTTGATGGTTCGATTTGTTACTTCTACTAGCTTCCAATGAAAAGCATTTACAGCATACAAGTTTAGTACAAATATCTCTCCATCAGCTATTGAAGAAATCCCTTCGTGCTGGGTGGCCGCTCTATCTCGAAACATTATCAGCATTGCAAATAGTTTTTCATGTAAATGTTTTCCACTTTTTACGAAGCATATTTGCATCAACGAGGATATTGTATATACTTGTGACGAAATGGAATAGGAAATAGCTTTAGCTTATATGGGCATTTCAATTATATATAATATAAAAGCACCTTTACACAAAATTATTAGAGTGGAAATTGAAATGCAGCAATGCTTTAATGCTATACACCTGTCCCGCGAAGGATCAAGAAACTTTAATCTTGTTCATGGTCTCACACTCAATGCAAAAAGCGCTCGAGTCGCTTTACAAATCAACTAGTTTAAGGCGTTGTGCAGATAATTTAATGAGATCACCGAGATAAACATAAATGCCACGTTATTTCAAATCGATCGACATTCTCACTACCAATATCACGATTTCGAATAGTCTCTAAACAGTCTTTTATCTAACTTTAAATTAAGTGCTGCTTTAATGTTGACTTTAACATTTTATTTCTTACAATAATATATTATAGGATTGTTTTCTTAAACTTATTTTTGTTCACTCGCAAATGTAATGGGAAAATAGTATGCTTATTGTAAGTTTAATTGCCATGCGAAAACTGTTACCTTTACCTTTAATTCGCTAACAAAGGAACCTATTCTTTGAGAAAATATAGCCTTTGCGTTTATCACAAGAATTGCAAATATATAAAGGTCACTACTTGAACTCACAAGTCTTAGTCAATCCCTAAGTCTAAATATTAAATTATCAAAAGTTAATTCGTCGTTTCCGTCGTAGCGCAGAGGCGCAACGTCTGTCTGTAACGGTTTCTGGGTTCGATTCCCACTCGAAGAAGATAAATTTTACTATTTCCATTTTCTTTGCTCTGGCAACTAGGCTAAGCGCGGCGTTGAGTTCCGCCAGTTAACACGCAATGCCTCGAAAAAGGTGGAAAGCGGGGACAGAGAAAGCAGGGACTGAGCAACGGAATGTCTTAACACTAGGTTCCCGCAGTTCCCTCTGCCTACCATGCCACGTGTGGGATAAAGTGTGAAGCTATAAAATAATGTTATTTTATTTGATATACTCATTTTACATACAATTAAAGGCCAAGAGTGTGGCACGTTTGGAATTTAATTAGCACTTGGAGAATGCATAATTGCATACATTAAAAGTTCATTTTTTGTTTAGCATCACTTAATAAATGTACTCAGCTACATAGCTTAGACATCTAAGGTGAGAGAAAATCTATCAACTAATGTTGCGTGTGCTAGTTCTTAATTCTTTCTGTTAATTCATATATAACATTATATTTTTTTATATAAAAATATACATTATTTAAAACATTATGCAAACCAAATGAAAACATTATGGTTATTTTATAAAATTTATATTATTACAATAGATATGTACAAACTTTAGTACAAATCTATACTCGTCGTTCAAAGCTTTATAATATAGGTCAGCACTAATCGTCTTCGGCTTACAAATCGAGGGGAGGACGCGGAAGCAGATGGTTCTCGATACAGAGCTAACGGTTAAAGCCTTTGGATGAAAGGAGGATGCTCTTGCTACGTCGAGAGTTACTTTTTGCTATACTTTAGACCTCATTCGAACTATATGTAACATTTTGTACAATAATGGTTTTGAAAGCCAAGCGGCTCCACTGCGTACAGATATGCTCTACATAAAACAATTTGTATGGTATAAATATATATTTTTTATTTTATATGCTTTGCGGAACCTAGTTATTTGTAGGAATTATCATTTAACATCATCTTAGGATGTGGCGAATTCGAACTATGCTCATTATATCGAATTATCTCGCTCTTGTAAAAAGTGCAGCATTGAATACTTAAAGAAAACGTATAAAAATTTGAGCCTCTTTGCGGGAACGCGGGTTCAAATCCCGCTCCGTTCAAGTTTTATATGTTTTCTCTACGTATTTTTCTATACACAGTGTCGAATAACACTTTAAAAATTATAAAAATGGCGCAGCATTGAATTCTGCTGATAAACACACAAAAACTCGAGAAGGGACAGAAAGCAGAAAGAAAGGAGAATATAGACAATAAACTTCACGGTTTTACAAAGCAACAAACGTCCGGGTCCGGCTTGTGTTTAATTGTATAAAGTACAAGAACTATTAATACTAATAACGAACAGTCATTAATAAAAAATAAAGTTCACTTGTATAATAAAGTGTTTTAAATAAGTTTATCATATTAAAATTACTATATTAGATGGTATACAAAATATAATTTAGCATAAATTTTGTGATTCTTAGCTTCAAAGTCAATTGTTACTCACGATGTTTTTACATTAGCTAACAACAATTCAAGATGAACTTTAAACGTGTATTGATCTTTTATTACCTGTACGTGCGCAAGACTAACCGCTAGGTCCTAAACAATGGATGGGTAACGGCGTCTACACAATATAAAGTTGGAATGAAATTATTGTTTTCCACACTGTACTCTTTAAGATTTGCATTATGATCTTAAATTACTATAGCATTTCTCCGTTACAATATAGAACGATTGACGATGATTTGACATGCGTTTAATTATTTTTTAAATAAGCTCCTCTATTTCTTGATAATTTTAATTTAAAATGTTGGCTTGTAAAGCGTATTAAAAATTATAATTTGAAGCTTATTTAAAGCTTATTTTCATATAGACAGGAAATACTAAACATTTTCAATGAATTGTATCAATAACTTGAGTATGCAAATACAACACGTGAAATATTAACACTACGTGCGGTAACTACATTATTTTGAAACATCACAGACCATATCCTTTAATCATTGAGCCCTACAATCGAACTGTAAGCTATACTTACTTTGTATTGTGTGATAATATATTGTTCACCATTTTAGTTTAAATGATACCAACTATTAGGTATTGCAGAATATACCTACTGTAAAATATGACTTACGTACTTAAAAACTTACTACTAATAATGCAAACTTACCAATAATGAAATATTTTTATTTCATTATTAGTGAGCTTTCTTTCACTTCTGTCAGTAATCTTTACACAATAATGATCAAAGTGGTACGTCATTTCATTCTCCACTTTATGCATAATATATTTTTTTTATAATTTCATGAAATACTGGCGATAATGGTTGAAAAATTAAGCTATAACTGTTCAAATATCTAGTGGAGTTATAATGTTTTTTTGTGTACCATGTGAGAGATATGGTTTCTTATATCTTATTAGTATTATTTTATTTTTAAACAGGTTTTGTTTACCTTATACCACTTATTTATATCTAATTTACTTCGAAAAGTAATTTACGAAGTTTACAACTACCGATTCTTTCCTATGAATTGCTGTTATTAAATACATTTGAAATTATAATGAATTATACTTTCGCTAAGCTGATAGGGAGTTATATTTTTGATTACTACAATAATTGTTCTCTACCTATATATATTCATATGTAAAAAATTTTGGCATTATCCGATTTTCAGTTATTTCACGCAGCTATTTGTAGCTCCGTCCTCCACTTTTTTATTTTCAGTACACTTAGCTAAAATTTTGAAAATCCAAAAGGTAATTATTTAACTCACTAACTTTCTCTGCCTCATGAAATCATTATATATTGTTCATGGAAGCGTTTTGAAGCGTTTTAATTGCGCATACTTGGAGGAGCTAATTTTTTACCTAGAATTTTACTTTTGATACTAGATAAATAATATGACAATAGGGAACTTATAAGGTACTTCTACTATTTCACCAATTACTCTTACAGAAAAAATTAACCAACACACTTTAAACAATATAAAATTTCATTCATTCACATGTGCTACATTACAAAGCGTTTCGTGTCACTATACAGCAAATTTATTCACGGTCTTTTATAATGTGCAGATGTTGTCAGTTAATCTGGAACCTGGGAAACCTTACTCTTATATACTATATTAATGTGACCATATCTGTTTCCTCGTTAGCGCTGCGGGATTTCAACAGTCGTAATTGCATTAGAATAAATGGATTTATACTACTTAATGTTCGCTCGAGGTTCTTTTTAATGCTCTTAATGTTTGATTTTATATTGTTTTGATAGTGGAATTTGGAATTAGCCTATTTTATAGCACATTAGCTATAATAATTCAGATATAAGGAACAGTCTTCTAGTTATAATTTGTTTTAAACAAACGACTCTTTCAGCCGCTTATTACTTGTTCTTATTATATTATCTAAAATGCTTGAATATAAAAAAAATACCATCCAAGCTTGTAAACTTATTAGAAATGTACTTCAATTAACACAGGATAACCAATAAAGAAAAATGTATATATTATGACATTTATTTTGCATACATTCATTAGAGGACCGTCGTGACGCAGACGCGTAAGCGTCTGCCTGTAAACGCGATGGTTTGAGGGTTCGATTTCCGCACGAGGAAGACGGATTTTTCTATTTAACAACTAGGCAAAGCGTGGCGTTGAATTCCGCCACTCAACGCGCAATGCCTCAAAAAAGACGGAAAGCTGGGACGGAGAAAGAAAGGTTGATATGAATCCTGCCTACCCTGCAATATGCAAGATAAAGCGTGAAGCTATTTTGCATACGTAATAATTAATAATTTAAGCAACAAGATTTTAAATATAACGTAATTATTAGATTACGTTATATTTAAAATCTTATTGCTTAAATTATGTAATACCTAATTTCTTATTACAAAAACAAATAAAATTGATGATACAACAATTATGATTCAATGATATTCTGGGATATATTTATATCGCAATATTCTCATATTCTGCTGATTTAAAGAATGTCATATCAAGCGTTATGGTTTCATTTCTCTTGTGAACCAACGCTCTGCAATACGTAAGCCCTTTGAAGTTTCTTTAAACTGGACTTAATAAAAAACATAAATTAATATATATTGTTAAGTTTTTATCTTATCTTCTAAGTATTCATATTAGGTATATATCTACGTATAAGTATAGGACGGTCGTAGTACAGAGGCGCAACGTCTGCGTATAACGCGACGATTTCTGGGTTCAAACCCCAGTCGGAGAAGATGGTTTTTTCTATTTTCATTTTCTTCGCTCTGGCAAACTAGGCAAAGCGCAGCGTTGAGTTCCGCCACTCAACACGCAATGCCTCGAAAAAGGCGGAAAGCGGGGACGGAGAAAGCAGGGACTAAGCAACGGAGTGTCTTAACACTAGGTTCCCACGGTCCCTGCAGTTCCCTCTGCCTACCCTGCCATGTGCGGGATAAAGCGTGAAGCTAAAAAAAAGAATAAGTATATTTTTTTATCATTGAAATATATAGTTATTTCACTGTTATAATTTTTACTTCCTTTACTTTTCATTATTCTTCGTCAATATAAACATATATATGTTTATTTTTATAAAATTTTACAACACAGTAGTATATATTTAAAATTATTCTTCTTTTGCAGTGAGATGGCGCGATGGGTAGCGCCTATCCGGCACACGGCGATTTGGCTACTGATATGTCTTATGCCGATAACGCTAGCCACACCAGGTAAATTATTTCTAATATATATCACATAAGGTATATCTTTATAGGTACACGCCTTATAAAAATAAAATTAAATGCTGTAGTTTAAAACTACTATGTGACTAAATTTACATATAGAAAATACTCTCTTTACACATATATAAAATTAGCTATATACCTTCATAAAATTATATATTGAATTGGATGCATGAGGCGTATTGTATCTCAATAGTGAAAGGTTGACGAAGCGTCCATTGAACAAGTCTTTTATGCAATGGTAATGTTCAATAAAAGACATACGGTTATTCCTTTACAGAGTGAGTTATAATAAATTAGACATGACTGTGACAGCGAAAGTTAATGGTGATTTTTTTATTGTTGCTTAAAATAACCGACTGTTTTAAGTATTCTAGTTTCATATAAAATGATATATATGTATGTTCTATTAAAAATTTTACTAATGGAGTGTCTTAGTACTAGTTTCTCTCTGTCCTTACCTTGGACATACCAAGGTGCGTGAAATAGTTTGAAACTATTTAATAATATTTATATATTTTTTAAAGTAATAGTCATTGGATGATTAGTTTAAAATTAAAATATTTATAAATTTAATACTTTGAAAAATATATTTCGTATAGTTACACTCAGTAATATTATGTAAGAAATTTTGTACATGTGTATAGGAACTTAAAGAAATCATGCTGAAAAAGCTTTATTTAGCTACTGAGCAAAGCATATTTCTAATATGATGACATGGATATCACTCTACTCCAAAGAGCGATTATTTATTGTTGTTCTTAATGATGAATTAAAAGAATACTCAAATACTTAGTTAAAGTTTTGCATTAAAATATTTTTATATTTTTAATTTTCTAGTATGTTAGTTTTTCTACCGATTAATATAACACCGTAAATACATTAATTGTTATGTATCTCCATTGCTGTACCTTATTACATGATAGAAAGTTTAACTACCTCGCTTTCCTTTATCTAGTCAGTGATCCTAACGAGAATGTCGCCAGCTATCGGACTAATTAATTGTTGAACGGCTTGGCTAATGATCGTAAACACGCAAATAATTTGCAAGTGAATTCGATACAGTCTCCAAAACAAGTGGCTACCTCTTAATTGGAACGGACATAAGGAACGCGATGTCGCCTAAATGGGCAGAGGCACGATATAGTTCAGTTAGAATTTATAGTATTGCGTACAAAACTTACAAATCATGCTTTATAATACATACCTGCATGAGTGACAAATAAATTTTTAATTGGTAGTTTCTCAGGCACGCCTACGTCGTCTGATTTATATGACCACTTATGTAACGAATTTTAACACAGTAGTTGCTAGATGAAACAAATAGCTACAAGAATTGTACCGAGCTGTTGACAAGTGAATATATACTGCTACAGTTCTTTAAATTGGTTTTATTTATTTCCAAGTTAGTGAAAATTGCATTTGAGGCCATAGTCGTGACTGTAATACATATTGTATTTACATATTGTGCCAGCTTGTTTTAATATTACTATATTTATTATTATTTAATATAAGATATAAAAGTATTTCTATGTAATAGATAACCTCTATTAAAAAAATATTCTTATGTTTGTTAATATTTTTTAATTAATTAATTAAGAATGTATTCTAGTATTTATATTAATCACAATGATTCCATTTGAGAACATGTTATACGCACTACAATTCCTACGCCTTTTTAGCATTAATTACTGTACATGGAAAGCATTGCTCCGCCGCGTAAAACTAGTCCGCGGAAACGTGTAAAATGATTAGCAATAGACGCAAAACAAAGCTGGCTTCTCTTGTGAATCTGCAAACTAATATATTAACTTAAAATAGACTGCCCAGAACATTTGTTATATGTAGGCACCTATGTCTTTATTGTATGGAACATAGGGCTAAAACACTCCATTCTTCTCTTTTTACTCAATATTTAGAACATTAAATATTATTCTGTTTTCTTAACATCAGTAAATACTGACCATAACAAACTATTTATTGCCTTTAGTTTATATTTACTTAATTTTTTTATCAATTGTCAGGAAATTTAAACAAAGTTAAAAATTATGTACTAGGTTCTCCGTGCCTTTGTTCAAAATGCGGTAGGTGAAGATGAAATATATTTAACGTACATATGCGTCTTGGCTATATTTATAACATTTGAAGATAAACAAAGACTAAGGAAATAATAGCAACGACAATTCTTGTGTTTACAACTGCAATTTAAAAGCGCTTTGATAATAAAATTTAATGCTCAATTAGCAAGTACTAACGAACGCGAATGGGAGGCATCAAAAGCATACAGCACATGCATGCTAACAGGCAACGACTAAACATACAATAGATTTTATGAACCTCTATTTACATTCTAGTAATTTGCATTGCCACTAGTTTAATTTCTTTATGTCTTGCTCGCATTATAGGTCCGTGCGAAGTGGAAACTGGCCAATCGAGCATTATAGTTGATATTGAAGAAAGTAGAGGCGACCGTAAGTGAACTTTTCATTAAATAAAATAATATATTATAACGTCAATTTTTTTTTAATAAGCTTTCACATATTAATTGTAAGTAATGTTTGTAACGCTTTTATTTAAAGTTTTTGTTCCGTTGTTAATTAATTATAAAGGTAATTTGGATTATACTTAAAGGAAACATTAAAATTGAACGCAGCGGGATTTCAACCTGCGCTTCTTACAAACCTTGCAAGCGCTCTGACTGCCAAACCATGCATTCTTCATCATGTGCATGGGTTCAAATCCCGCTCCGTTCAAAATTTTTATATTTTTCTTTGAGTATTTTTCTATCAATAATGTGGATTAACACTTTAAAGTCATAAAAATAAATTGGATTATTTTAACATTTTTTATAATATACAGATTTTGCTATATGTATCGTACAAGTTTCTTGTCTTCGCAATAAAGACAGATGTATGAACAATTTTTACTTTAATTTTAAAGAATTTAACTTTACAGAAGTCAACCAAACAACAGTGCCACCTGAGTTACCAATCGTTGGCGATCCAGACGTCGATGTAGTTTTATCAACAGTATTTCCTAAAGGCCCTACGTTATTTCAACTAGATGGAAAACGATTGCAATTACTTCAACCTTTAGATAGAGACGCTGATAACTTATCGCATATGGTTTTTCAGGTATAGTATATATAAGATCTTATAACTGTTATTTTTTTAAATGAATATTTAATAATTTGCAAGGTTTTTTTATTCTGAATATTTTAAGTATTTACATTTATATATGTTGTATATATCAGTACTTACATGGTGGATACCCATAAATATTTTAATATAATAAATTACATGCATAACTCATATTTGTAATAAAATCGTGCTACCAAATTAAGTAATATAAATAACGGCATTATAATGCTTGTTAATTTTATTTGTAAATGCAATTTGTCGTGTTATATGTACAGTGTATAGTATGGCCTTTTATCGCGCGATCATAAAGCTACTTTTTAATTGGCTATCAAAAAGTGTTGGCGTATCAAACTCTTATTAGCAATAAATGCCTCAAGCTACAGTTGGTAGTATTGAATATTAAATATTATGAACTTTGGACATGTTTATGAGAAAACGTTTTCGACAAGCGTTAAAATAAAACAGAAAATTTCATTACATTATTTATTAGAAAGTAATTGACTAGTATTACATTAAGTATTATAAATCTTGAATGGAAGTCTATTATTTTGTTGGTATCAGTTTTTAATTTAATCTTAGTTTTTCTATTAATGTTTTTTGTTTTATATTACATAGACGTAACATATAGATTGTATACAACACTCGCAAACTAATTATATATCTTTATATATATTGTACTACTCAAAAATATGTTTTTCAATGACTATACAAACATAATCTTTATCTAAGGACAGAATAATATTTAAGTTAGTGAATATTTAAGTTAGTAAACCATGAATCTTGAATTATTTGTAAGTTTTTTGTGTTTACTAAGTATAAATTAATTAAAAATTACAAATAGATCGCATATTTGTACTCCAATTTAATACAATACTGCTAGCTATGTGAAATCGAGGACCCTTATTAATAAACTATTCAAGCAACGAAATAGACCAATGCTATAAGTTTATATATTGCCATATTTAATTATAACCGTAGGCTATACTAGCCAAGCCTGTTAATGATTTATTTCGCCTGCAGCTAGTTTGTCAAGTGAAAGCGACGAAGAAAAGGCGAACCATACCTGTGATTGTTAGAGTATCCGATATAAACGACAATGCGCCAATTTTCCAAGGAGTACCATATGAGGCTAATATATCAGAGGTACGTTGAAATGGTTTAATGTATTATAAAGATATAAGTTAGAAAAGTATATATAAGTACAACCGGCACTTTGTGCATAAAATTATCATTAATCAATTAGTTCATAATCAAAGTCAAATAATTTTATTTAAAATAAATAGTTACATGCTTCATGTCTTGAACATCAAATAATTTAATTACAAGTAAAGTTGTATGCCTCAGACCGGAGAAGAACCAGCGCAAGAAACTCATCGGGACTTTCTCTATTTTTTTTCTTTTTTTTATTTGCAAAAAAATTACAATTTAACTATTCTCATTAATGAAAGTGATACTCTTGAAATAGAGAACAATAGAATTGTCAAGTTTCTTTGTCTATTTAATATTTGAAAGAGTGTCTATGGAATTAACTCGCATTGGGGAAAAGCAATTATATAAACAAAATTCGAAAACAAATATTATAAAAAAATATTTAATATTTATATTTTATAATATTTTTTACTTTAATTTTTCTATGCAGCTCATACCAGTAGGCACAACAATATTCGACCGTATCAGAGCGGTCGACACAGACGCCGGTGTAAACGGTCTCGCCGAGTACTATATAATACCAGGTGATAATAAAACTATAGAAAATGAGAATGCAGCAGATGGCTACCAATTTTTCTCCATACCATTGCCACATCAAGGTCAAGTGACGGTTAACAGGAGTTTGGATTACGAGCGCACTCAGAAGTATCTAGTCACAATTGTTGCTTCTGTGAGTATATATTTATACAGCTACAAATAAAAACTACATTAAATTTATAATATATGTTATCCAAGTAAAAAACAAGGAAAAAATTTATTAGGCTCGACTGGACTAATTACAGCTATTTTTATAAATGTATGTATTATATATGTATTATAAATGTATATATAGGTATATATAGGTATATATATAGGTATATATAGGTATATATATAGGTATATATATATATATATATAGGTATATATAGGTATATATATATATATATATGTATATATATATATGTATATATATATATGTATATATATATATGTATATATATATATGTATATATATATATGTATATATATATATATATATATATATATATATATATATATATATATATATATATATATATATATATATATATATATATATATATATATATATATATATATATATATATATATATATATATATATATATATATATATATATATATATATATATATATATATATATGTATATATATATATATATATATATATATATATATATATATATATATATATATATATATATATATATATATATATATATATATATATATATATATATATATATATATATATATATATATATATATATATATAGCTAGGGTTAATACGCACATATACATACATATTACGACGAAAATTTTAAAATATAATGTACATATATGTTAATGCAAAAATATATAATGCTTTGCCAAGCTCCATTCAATCACAAACACATACATACATAAGATATTAACTCATAATTTATTTCCACAGGATCGCGCTCGCGATACCAAACGTAGACTATCAAGTACTACGACGTTAACAGTGAACGTTTTAGACGATGACGACCAAGACCCGTCCTTTATTTACAAAGGATGCACTTTACATGAAGGCGCCTGCATTAATCCGGAATACGCTAGTTATGTAAGTTATGAATATAATATGTTATTGTATCGTAAAATTGTGATGGGGGAGTTTTTACTTACAATTTTATACATATGCTTATGTCAATGTATATTGAGAGGTCTTTCTTCTTAGTATAGGTATGAAACATTTTCTTATTTTTATAGTTTCATGCTTTATCTCGCTCGTAGTAGGGTAGGCAGAAGGAATCGCAGCAATCGTGGGAGCCTAGGGTTAAGACACTCCGCCTCCCGCTTTCCGCGGCATTACGTGCCGAGTGGCGGGACTCAATGCCGCGCATTGCATAGTTGTCAGAGCGAATAAAATAGAAATGAAATAAATTTTCCTTATTCTTCTTTTTTTACGTTACGTTTTCATTTAAATGGCACGTTTATAGGTTCGATTCCCTAACAAGTAATATCTCTGTATTCTGTGCAAGAAATCAATATTGTCTCTTATTAAATTAATAAATAAAGATGGTTTCTTCTTTTTCTCTAAATTCATCATAAAATATTGTGTATTCATTTTTTTAATAAAATTATTATTTTTTTATAGCTTCACGCTTTATCCCGCATATTGCAGGGTAGGCAGAGGGAACTGCAGGAACCATATGAACCTAGAGTTAAGAGACTCTGTTGCTTAGTTCCCGCTTTCTCCGTTTCCACTTTCTGCCTCTTTGAGGCATTGCGTGTTGAGTAGCGGAACTCAACGGAAAATGGAAATAGAAAAAAAACCATCTTCCCAAAGTGGGAATCGAACCCTATTACGCCTCTGCGCCACGACGGCTCTCAAAACGGCCTAAAATTATTATTAATTAATTAATTAAAAATAATAATTATTATTAATAAATATATTTTAAAATACCAGGTAAACGGAGGAGTTTTAGCCGGTATCCTTCAAATAGAACCTGAAAAGATTCAAGCTGTCGACATGGACACTTTAGACGCCCGTATAAAGTATAGTATAGAGAGCGGTGAGCCCGAATCGTGGCCGACCTACTTTGCTATAGATGAAAATACTGGTTCTGTGAGACAATTAGTCGCCGTCGATACAAGTATTGCTAAGAAATTTCAGTTGATTATTAAGGTAATATTTATTAACTTCTTGATTTTTACTAAGATGGAATTTTTAAAACAACATATTATGTAAGGCGTTTTGATAGAAAGTTTAGAAAATACGTAAATAAGTTTTTTTTCGGTAATTTTTTTTTATTATTATTACCATTGGCGTTTTGTTCTTTTGCATTTTTTAATTATTGTTAGTTATACACTAAATTATTTTACTTGTAGAGTTACTTTTTTAAAGATTTTATTTTTAAAATTTTGTTGTATTTCTTTATTGTGGTATTTCATTATTTTCATTAGCTTGCTTCTGTTCAGACCAAGTAATTGTATATTGTTAAATGTAAATTAAACATTAATATATACATTTTATAACAGCTTTTCAATCGATTGGGTAATAAAACAATCATATACATATAAGTTATTTCTTCCAAGGAATTTAAAAATTAACACTACTCGATTGTTAGTAACACTCTCTTTTGAGAATATAAAAAAATGTCTACATTTAAATTATTTTATTTATATTAAATAACAAATGAAATTTCTAGGCCGAAGAAATATCAGAAACAAAACGTTTCACGACTGCCAAACTAACTATAACAGTGCGTCCTATTGACGCAAGTCCGCCAGTAGTTAGTGCTACGTCAGATGAAGGAAAAGTTGAAGAAAACTCGCTTAAAGGAACTAAAGTATTGGATAATAGCGGAATGGCGATTAGATTGAGTGTTTCTGATCCGGATTTGGTAAGATTTTCTAGTTTTTTTTTTGCGTATGTATTGTCAAAGTCAAAGCCAAATAATTTCATTCAAAATAAGAAGTTACATGCTTAATTTTTTGAACGTCAAATAATTTAATTTACCACCGGTTCGCTAAAGTTATTGCGTCAGACCTAAGAAGAACCGGCGGCGGATACCTTAATTTTTCCAAAAAATTATAATCTTAAAAATCTTACTTAAAGAAAACATATAAAAATTCGAACGCAGCGGGACTCGAACCCGCGCCCTCCTGCGAACCGTGCAGGAGGGCGCGGGTTCGAGTCCCGCTGCGTTCGAATTTTTATATGTTTTCTTTAAGTATTTTTTCTATCCTCAGTGTGGATTAACACTTTAAAAACTATCAAAAATACTTAAAAATCTTATTAGTAAAAATGATACGCTTGAAATAGAGTGGAGCGAGCATTTCATTCTCAAGGCGTGTTATCATTTATTAAATTATCAATATGGTAATAACCTTTAACACATAAACGTCGTTTCACAACTTTTAAATTGTGATATAGAACAATATTATCTTAGGTGGATGTCGTTTTCGTTACAAGTTAAAATATCGAGATTATTCGTTTTAGAACGTAAAGGTATTATGGAGTTGTTTTCTTTTTTAAGTTTTGAGGGTATTTATGAAATTTTATAATTTAGTTTTTTATTATAAAATTTAAACATATAATAATAGGCTAGGATTTGTGCTTGTATTATTTTAATAACAATAATAATACGTAATAGTTTTGAACAACTTTAAAAATGTATTTTTTTTCTAATGTTATATTCTTAAATATCAACATATATCTTTTAAAATATTTTTTAATTTTCCAGGGACCAGGCGATCCAATACCGAAATATACATTTGAATTGACAACTAGTTTCTTCGATATAAATAAAGATGGTTTCCTTATAGTAGCCGATGACAGATTAGATCGTGATCCTCCAAATCCCGATAAATATAGATTCCAGGTAAATATGTGTTGTTTTAAAAATACCTTTTAGTGAAAAGTTTAAAAAAAAAACTATTATTTTCCCAAATAATAGGATGAGCGGAGGGAACTTAAGATTTTTGACAAAACTAAAATCACATTGAAGTTTTAAAAAACGTTCCATAACGCTCATATTTTGGCTATAAAAGGATTAAATTATTTTATTAGTAAAAATTGGACCGAGTGTCTTAATAAAGTTCGATCTGCAAAAAAGGCGTAGAAGTATTTAATTAAACTAAACAAAAATCTTACATTTCCCAGGTTGTAGCAAGAGAAGCAAATGGCGGCGCAGCATCCACTCCCTACTCCTTATCAGTACGACTGCTGGACCAGAATGATAACGCACCGGTTATACCCAAAACTCAACCCATCACTGTACCAGCCAGTTTGGAACCGGCAGCTGTTTATAAAGTAAATCTATAAAACTTTAAAAAACTATATATAACATTATACTCTTTATTTGCTATTTTATCACGTAGTTTAAAGCTAATTAAGGTCCATATATAACCTATATATGACATACATTCAAAACGCTCACAGCAACATTTGGTTACATAATAATAATAAATATGAATATATCTTTAATCTATAGGCTTTTTTAATAAACAAACTATCCAGTACGAAAAGATTAAAATATACGAGTTCCATGGTAAGAAAGCAGGGACTAAGCACTCTTGTGCTGGCACTCCTGTGTCTTAACACTAGGTTCCTATGGTTTCTGCAGTTCCCTCTGCCTACCCTGCCATGAACGGGATAAAGCGTTAAGATATAAAAAAATATAGACATATATGTGTTTCTAAACAAACGTTTAAGCTTAATAATATTAAATTTAATATACATATACCAAATATTATATTTAGTATATATTAAATATACATATATTTCTCAGGTGGAAGCAACAGACATAGACGAGGGTGAGAACGCCATCATCACGTACAGTATACATCACGTGTCTAACAACGGTGGTAACAGGTTCACTATAGACCCCGTCACTGGAGTGATATGTGAGCACCTTGCACTTTGTGTATTATATTTATATATGAATATGTGAATGGATAAACGTGATTTATAAAAATATTTTGTTGAAAATAAAACTCGAAAAAATTAAGTCTAAATTTAATTAGGTTTTTTTATTTTGTTGTATAGTGTTGATATTTTAAAGCATAATATAACTGCTTATTGTGTACAAAAGAAAATTTAAATTCAAAATTACTTTTACCTATTCATATCTCCAATTTTCTGAAAAATTAATAGTCACTTATATTGACAGGTACATTTTAGAGATCTACATTATTCTCCTTCAATCTTGATGAATCTCTAAAAATATTTCAGCTATGAATATTTTTAATAACTATTGTTTTACACGCATGTGTGTGTTTTCGCACAGTTTTGTTTTTTATTTAATCTTTATTAGAATTTGGTATATATAATGTACTATTAACTAGTACATTCATAATAATTTTTTTTTCTTGTAACTTTACAAACTAACTTTACTTGTAACTGATAACAAAATGGTTCGTTATCATTTAATTAATGCTAGAATAAGCAAAAAATATGCTAACAGTATGTTACTATTAAAATATTGAGCATTATAAAATATATAGGAATATGTCTCATTTTTATATATTATGTTATTTACAATATTTATATGATACATGTTATAATAATCTGTCAGATAATTCCATATTAAAAGTGTTTGTTTTTGTACTAATCTCACTATAACTACAGTAAAACGCCAAAAAAAAAAAACACCAATCGATATCTCCAAACTAATGTACCTCAATATACAATTAACAGCAAGCACAGGCCGTTTACAAGCGGGCGAGCAGTACAGTGTAACGATACGGGCGACTGACTCCAAGGGACTCAGTTCCCAAGGTATAGTGGAGTTGTTAGTCGCACCCGGACCTAACACGCAGCCGCCTCAGTTCTCCTCCAGGGACTATTATGCGCCCGTTTCTGAAGGAGCGTCTATTAATTCTACAGTTACTACTGTTACGGTAAGATTTTTTTTATTTTATTATATTTTATATTATGTTTATGTGTTTTTTTTTTAAGTATTTTTTTTAGAATAAATTTCTTATAATTATTATTAAAATTATTATTATCATTGAATCTCTAGAAATAACAACTATTTATCGGTCAAATTGTTAAGTTAATAAGCCCATAAAAATAATAAATTAAAACTCGTGGCATAAAGGCGTTGCGTCTACTTGTAAACGCGATTTGTGGGTTCGATTCCCACTCAGAGACGATAATTTTTTTATTTCCATTTTCTTCGCTCTGGTAGGCAAAATACGGCGTTGAGTTCTGCCACTCAACACGCAATGCCTCGAATAAGGCGAAATCAGGGACAGAGAAAGCAGGGACTAAGTAACGGAGTGTCTTAACACTAGGTTGATATGGTTCCTGCAGTTCCCTCTGCCTATCCTGCCATGTGCGAGATAAAGTGTGAAGACATAAAAAAATTCAACCAATAGTTAAATTTTTGTTATGATTATTCTGTCAAAAATCCGACTAATTACATTACATTTCCAACAACTGTTCCAGGCTAAAGATCCAGAAAATGAACCTGTTACCTACTCAATAGTGTCTGGCAATGATTTTCGTCAATTCGCCATAGGGGCGAATACGGGTATTATTACTGTCATACGACGATTGGACAGAGAAGTGTTGACTAGATATCAATTGGTACGTTTTAAATTTGAAACAAAATTAAAGTTAAAATATTTAATTTAAATTTGAAACAAAATTAAAGTTAAAATATTTAAATTTGTAAATTTTAAACAATTTTTTAAACTTTTTAATTTAATAGATGGTGAAAGCGGAAGATCCCGGAAAATTTTCAACTACAGCGACGGTTAATATTAAAGTGACTGACATTAATGATAACAATCCGAAATTCGATGAGGATTCATATTTATTCCACGTGAAAGAAGGTATATTTGTTTGATATCTTTAAATTAACGTAACTTACATTTAACGCCATTTTTCCTACTATCTTATGTTATTTTTACGTGTTTAGTTCACTTTATATATATTTTAATATTTACAATTAATTTAATTTATTACCTTATTAATAATTAGCCTGCAACAAAATAGAAAGAGTAAAAATGGTCTAAAAGTGAGAGACAAGCTCACTTTAGGCAAAATTTAAAACTATTTAAAGAATTTAAAGAAAACTCGATTACTACTAAGAAAAACGACTTCAAAAATCTACTTTTTTAAAGCCATATATCCTTAATAGCCATAAGACATACTCATTGTCTATTGATTAGACTGGTAGACTATAACACAAAATTATGTCTGAGTACAAATAACACTCTTCAGACATATATAATATAAAATTAATATTGTGTAATATATATTTATACTACACCGTAATATATATTTTATATATTTTTTTTATTTTCAGGTATATCCGGTGAGTTAGTGGGCTATGTACACGCAACTGATCTCGACGAGGGTGTCAACGCAATGATCAGCTACAGCATCCCGTCTCATCTCCCGTTTTCAATAGATAACAATACTGGCATGATATCAACTAATACTGAACTCGATTATGAAGATGTTAAGGTAAGATTTTTTAGGATATTTTAAAATTTATTTATATGTACTTTTTTTATATATTTGCTGTTGAATTTAATAAATTTTAATTTTTTATGAATAATGTATTAAAAAAGCTATCCAAGCGTTCATTAGCTAGCGGTAATTTGTAAAATATTCCTACAGATTTTACACAAATATTTTCGTGTATAATTATATTTTAAACGTATAAGATAATATTTTTCACAATTTTATTTTCTAATCAAAGTAAATAATTAAATTACTGTTCCAAAATAAAACACCATTTGTCAAAAATGACGCAAGCGTATATTATCCTGTCGGAGCGGGAAAAAGAGATATTTCGTTCTCTTTCGGTTATTTTTCTTGAACGAAAATTGACAAATTAACAATATTTAATAGCATTTTTGTAGTACGAGATCCATACGTCATTATTATGATTCTATTCGTATTTGATTATGACTACCTCACGCGTTACACAGCACGTATAAATATCGTGAGAAAAATGATACTGTGGCTGGATCATTCAAAACGCTTAAGTAATTTTTTGATTCTGATAATGGCCCAGTATATATCAAAAATAACAAGACATTAACCTATAAAATTTATTTCCAGGACTATGCGTTCGTAGTAACAGCAACAGATGGAGCGATAGACAGGCGTTTTGGCACCGCTTCTGTCACAGTACAAGTAGACGATGTGTCCGACGAGCCGCCCGTGTTCAAACAAACTCTATATAGTGTGCGGGTACCGGAGAATGTTAACAACTACCCCGTTGTTAAAGTTGTGGTATGTAATTGCTTTATAGATTTTTTTTATTTTTTTTTATTTTCACGTTTTATCCTGCACATGGCATGGTAGAGAGAGGGATCTGCAGGAACCATACGAACCTAATGTTAAGACACTCTGTTGCTTAGTCCTTGCTTTCTCCATCCCCGCTTATTATTTAATTTATTATTTTTATTTGCTTATTTATTTTTTATTACTTCAACTAGGCTTAAAACAAAGATGTTCTTACGTATAAAGTGTATATATGGTCGTAACTTAAACTTAAAAATGAATTAAAAATTTTTAAAATGTTTCGTCATTTCTATTAACTTATTATTATATTTTTTATTTTTTTTTTAATTTTGTAATTAAACTTATTAATATATATTTTTTGTAGTTTTCTTATAATTTATTTGGTTATATTTTGTATAGAGTTGTATTTTTATATAGAATATTATTTTTGGATATAATGTAATGCCAAAGACGGCGGATTTATGTTTATTATGAGCAAAAACAATCCTTCTATATAAGGTGTTTACAATGTGAAATCTTTCATGTTATTATTTTTGTATTTATTATAAGTAAAATACATTATATCGCTTTCCAGGCAGAAGATCCAGACACTACACCAGAAATAACCTACACAATAATCAAAGGAGACACGGATCTGTTCTCTATGGACCGCAAGTCGGGAGTGATACGGACTCTCCGCCCTCTCGACAGAGAGCTCTCCGCGCGGTACGAACTCATCGTAGGCACTGAGGAAGGAGAGAGCACTACCACTGTGGAAGTTAATGTCGATGTAAGATATTTTCCTTTTTGTTAAATTTATATTGGAATATCAGTTTTATCTCTCTCGAATATTAAAATACAGCAAGCTTTTTAAATCTTTAGATTTTTAAAATTATGTTATCTTATTCTAATAAATTAGCTAAGTTAGTAAAACTTTAGATAAGTTAATAATACTCATATATATTGTTATAAAATAATATTACTCATATAAAATATTCATACAAAATACCTATAAACTGCAGCCCGCAGCTCCATAATCCCATTTCATACTAATCTCGTATTACTTTTGAGCTTAAATTTCAGAAATTTATGACAAAAATTGAGGCTTAATATTATTTAAGTTCGATGTTCGGTCTCTGAAAACGTTTTTTCCCTAAAAATATTTCCCTAAAAAAATATAGGTTCGTATCGTTCCTGCAGTTCCCTCTGTCTACCCTGCCATGTGCGGGATAAAGCGTGAAAATAAAAAAAAATAAAAAAACAAGTCTATAATTGCTTTACATGCCACAACTTTAACAACGGGGTAGTTGTTAACATTCTCCGGTACCCGCACACTATATAGAGTTTGTTTGAACACGGGCGGCTCGTCGGACACGTCGTCTACTTGTACTGTGACAGAAGCGGTGCCGAAACGCCTGTCTATCGCTCCATCTGTTGCACATTGGTACATTGTACATTGTACAAAGAAAATATTTTAAATTAAATAAAATATTAATTTAAGTAACAAATAAAATATAGGCTAGAATATCCATATAGTATAGAAATAAGAGCTACTGGAAATGTCACATAAATTTATATTTTATATTATACTATATTATTTATTTCTTAATCTTTTTTTTGTTATATTTTGTATAACAAAAGCTTAACTAAATAAATAATAAATAACTTTCCTTTAAGGATAAGAACGACAACGCACCAGTGTTCACATCAATCATCCGCCCAGTCACAATAGAGGACACGTCCTCTATAGGCACTCTAGTAGAGACAGTGGAAGCTCTAGACTCGGACTCGACGTCCCCTAACAACAGAGTACGGTACGCGCTCGTGGGACGAGGCAAAGCGTCTAAATACTTCCACATCGAGCCCGATACGGGAGTAGTGAGGGTTCGAGACGATCTGAGGAAGGAAACTGATAGTGAATATACGGTTGGTTGCTTTTTATATATAGATTTATACTTGTTTTTTCGTTTAAAATCTTTTTTATAGTTTAATAACTTGCGTTGAGTTCCGCCGCTCAACATGCAATGCCTTGAAAAAGGCGGAAAGCCTAGGGACTAAGAAACGGAGTGTCTTAACACTAGGTTTCTATGGTTCCTGTAGTTCCCGCCTACCCTGCCATGTGCGGGATAAAGCGTGAAGCTGTCAAAAATAACTTTAAATAAAAAGATAAGATATATTCATGATGAATATATACTTGTTTTTATTTAAAGTTTTTTACTTAATAATTCCAAATAATGGAAAACTTTCAATTGAAGACGAAGACTAAATATATTCTAAAATGTAGTTCGATTTTGTGAGGTTGATAGTGAGTTTTGGTGTTAAAGTGTGAACATCATATTAAACAAAAAAATTATTAATCTTAAACCATACGTAATAATATATTATTAAATATAATACGTAAATATTGAAAATATTATTTATTAATATAATATAACAAGTGGAGTTTTAAATAAAAATAATAAAAATTGGAATAATTTAACTTAACGTTTTGTGTAAACATTATTTAAAGGTAATTGTAAGGAAAGTGTTTTCGAACAAGATTCTCTCTTCATTTTCTTCAATTCATGAATATTTATCAGGTGGACGTACAAGCCTACGACCAGGGAGACCCGGTCATGTCGTCGGTAATGAGTCTCACAGTGTACGTCAGTCACTCTGCTGTAGTGCCTCCTGATGTAAGCTTATAATTATTATATATAAAGTTATTTTTTATTTTTTTTAATTTATTTTATATTAGCTTATTAAATTACAATAGTTAAAAATTTTGTGTTAATTATATTTAATTTATTAAGTTGTGGTGAAGAGGCTTAGCGTCTGCTTGTGAACTCGACGGTTTGTGGGTTCGATTCCCACTTAGGGAAGACGGATTTTTTTATTTCCATTTTCTTCGCTCTACCAACAAGGAAAGCGCGCGGCGTTTAATTCCGCCACTCAACTCGCAATGTCCCGAAAAAAAGCAGAAAGCAGAGAACGCTTAACACTAGGTTCCATGGTAACACTAGGTTCCTCAGCCTACCCTGCTATTTAAAAATTTAGTTTCACTAAAAAATGATAAAAAAATTCAAATTGAAATTCAAACACTTTAATTTTTGGAGCGTCAAAAACATTACCACCTGTTCGCTAAAATTAGTGCCTCAGACCTGAGAAGAACCGGCGCAAGAAACTCAGCGGGATATTATTTATAATAGACTCTCCAATTTACAGGTTAGATTAGGGTTCCCCGATACTTCATATACGGAACATATAGCAGAGAATTCTCCAAACGGCACTGTCATACGAACTCTACCTATATGGAATAAAAATAAACATTCTAAGGACACGCCCCTTAAGTGTTTACTTACTAAGTCTTCACAAAAAGGTTAGTTTTTTATATAAAGACGACATTTATTTAATATCAAGACGATTATTAAGACACTCTAGCTTTCTTTACATTTATATTTAAGTACATGTAATTTTCATTTAAACATGAAAAAAATTGTAAATTAAGCTTTTAATTTTTGTTTGATAAACATATTATTTGCACTTCAATATACTTAAACTCGAATTTATTTTTGAACAACTATAGCGTTTTTTATTTACGCCTTTTTAAATAAATAATTATAGCCTTTCGTATGTAAAAAATATAATATTAAAATTTCCATTATGTTTTATAAAGTAAAGTAAGTAAATATTATTAATAAGTAAATATATTAATAAGTAAATATTATTTTATATGTTAATTTTGTGACATTTGTTTAAAATTTCATAGACTAATTAAAATTTAACCTAATATTTCAGGTACATTTTACGTAAAACTGACAAACGAACGAGACTGCGCTATATATTTGAACCAAACGTTAGACTACGAAAGCATAACGGAATATTCGTTAGAAATACAACTAGAGTCTATACAAGGATTAATAAATCCTGAAAGTAATCAGGCTACAATAAAGATACACGTGACTGATGTTAACGATAATGTACCTATATTTGTATTTAATGAACAGTCTAATATTTCTGGTGCTAAAGAGAAATATTTTGCTATCGCTACCAAGGATATGCCATTGGGTACTAATGTACTGCAAGGTTAAGGTAAGCTCGATACTACTTAGGCGAATATTTGTTAAATAAATTTTTTGTTGTTTTATTTTTAATTTTTTAAACATAGTATATTATATATAGAAATGTGAACAAAGGTGTCAAAATATTATATGCTGTGACTGTTTTTAGAATAATTTAGTTATTAATATGTTAATATGCTAATTTTAATGTTAAATATTGTTATGTAATTTGTGTTTCTAATTTTTATTTCTTTAGTGTATGATTACCACTAAAATATTATGCTTTTCAAAGTTTCATAATTTTTCAAAGTTTAAAAAGATTACATATTTGTTGAGAAATAAATGTATTTATTTCTCAACAAATACGTAATCTTTTACAAACGTATATATGTAGAAAAAAAATATTAATGCATTTATTTTGCTCACAATAAGTTTTTTATAATTAGTAAAATATTAAAAAAACATCAAAATTATAATGAATTAGTAACAAAAATAAAATATCTAAAAAAAACCTATATTCTTCTTTTCCAGGCGAAAGACAAAGACAGTGGCGACTTTGGTAAAATTGAATACCACAAAAACGCTTGGACTAAGCCGGCCGAAGAATATTTCCATTTAGACAGCGATACGGGAGTTATAACTAATATAAAAACATTCGAGAACGTTCCTAAAGACATTTTACCGTTTAAATTCAATGTAATGGCAAGAGATAACCCTAAAGGTGAAGATTATAAAACTGCAAGAGCTTCAGTTGTTGTGAGTTTTTTTTTTTTAATTTTTATTCCTGGCTTCATACCTTTTCAGCATTTATCAGGGCGCTGGGAACCTAGAGTTAAATATATAAATTTGCATAATGTATATATGTATATTTATTTATGTATGTATGTATTTAATTACGTATGTGTGTCTATATACATATGATTATGCTGCAATGTTCATATATTTATTACATTAATACACTCCTTATCATTTCATCATAGCTTTCTATCCAAAGGTTCCATGGAAGAAATAATATCTTAATAAGAGCAGATAGTGTTCTTTATATCTTATTCGTTTACAATATGAATAATTAACTTTATACGAAATATTTTGTTTCTTTAGGTCTCTTTCATTTCTACACGTCTGGTTACACTTTAATTATTTATAAAAAAATATTCATAAAAAGTCTTATAGAACGTTTTAAGTATACTTTAGTTAACACGCTCTTTAGGCTTATAGAACGTTCGATAAATGTTTGTATTCATAAACGCTCTATAAGCCTTCTATAACTAAAGTGTCATTAATTTGATTTATACGTTCACAATGTTGCCACCATACTGAAGTCGGTCGACTTGTTGCTGAAAATACCAGTAAATCCACAGATGATAAGTGAAAAACGCATTGACATAGTATGACCACAGATAATATTACGTACAAAAATATATTATTGGATCTGGCTTGACATTTACCGGCTGCATTTACGTCGTTGTTATCACAAAAAAACGAATGTTTATTTTATTTTAGTTTATAAACTTACTTAATTTTTAAAAAATTAAGTCATAAGAAGTAAAACGACAAAGAATTGAAAATTTTTTAGACGTGGACAAGTATTACCTATGTTCTGTGCACCTTTCTTATGTAGAATTTATTATTAATAAACTTGTTAATAAATATCGAACAAAATGTCAATTGTTATATTGTTTTGTTTACGAAACTGAAATTGACATCTCATATCAATGCTCATATTAGTATGAGCCATAATCAGCTGTTATATGAATCGGTCATTTTTGGACGTTATAACACTCTTATAGTAGGGTTCTCGTTCTATAACTTTATGATAGGTTTATAGAACTGATTGGCACTAAAATGCTGTTATAAATAACGTTTTTTGACAACTGTATTTTTTATTAAAAATTAAAGAGTAAACATATCTAGATATAAGAAATAATAACATCTTATTTAAATACTAAATAATATAAATATATTTCCAGATAAATCTCCTACAAAAAGACAATCAAATGATCGTCGAAGTGCCCAATTTGAACGTAGACGCCATGACCACTTCCGAAGCAAGAAACCTTCTATCCACTATAGAGACTAAAAGCGGTCTAGTAGCTGGTCTAGAAAAATTGACACCTAGATTATATTTAAGTGAAAACGGTACTTTGGAAAGCGATCCTAAAGGCACTAATGTATGGCTGTACTTATTGGATCCGAGCTCAGGAGAAATATTGACGAGGGAATCTGAGCCTGTTAAGAGGTAAATAATCATATTTTAGTTTTTAATTTCTGGCAATAATAGCGTGTTATATGTTAGATAAAGCCGGTTGTTACTGAGAAAATAAAAATAGTGTAAATTTTTTGATTAGTTAATGATTTTTTTAACGACTGGTCGTTAAAATATATGAAGTAGCGATGTTTTTTATATATGAGTATTTCTTATTATTCATTATAGATACCAGCCATAGACCGTAACTGTAGCTAAAAATTATGTATCAATTTTCAATCTATTTTTGACATTCTTCAAAATAAGTACTGAACATGCAATGTCTTGAAAAAGGCGGAAAGCAGGGACTAAGCAACGGAGTGTCTTAACACTAGTTTTCTTCCTGCAGCTCCCTCTGCCTAACCTGCCATGTGCGGGAAACGTAAGACATAAAACGTAGACTGATAAACCAATATATATAAAAATTAAAAAAAGTAGACTAATATACATACAAAATTAAAAAAAAAACTACTAATAAACTATCCCTCCCCGCAGCGCCATCCAGGGCGGCGTGTCGCTGCGCGCGCCGCCGTCCCCCGCGCCGCCGCCGCGCCGCCCGCAGGTGGCGGCCGCGCCGCTGGCCAGCGCGCTGCCCGCCGCGCTGCTGGCGCTGGCCGCGCTCGTGCTGGTGGCCGCCACCGCCGCCACCGTCTACATATGCGCCTCGTGGAACCGGTGCGTGCCACTAGTAGTAGGCATTTGAACACTGCAGAAAGCGACCTTGAAACTGTTGAGTACTAGTAGTAGTCACTTCAAGATTGAGTTAGTGCATATTTAGATTCGTGGAACCGGTATGTACTAATAGACGTCAATTCAATACTGCAGAGTGAACTTAGCATAGATTTAGATATGAATCAAATATTCACTAAGCTCACTATCTGCAGTATTGAACTGACTACTGCAGATTGTGAGGTTATTGAAGATTTAGATTCGTGGAACCGGTGCGTACTACTAGTAGTCACTTCAATACTGCAGAAAGAGAGCATATTGAAGTAATAGGGAATAATCGATTTCTTTTTAAAAATTTGGATTTATATCAAATAGTTCTTTTCTATAGTGTTACTATGTAAATTTTAAAAATTATCAAAAAAGCTAACATTCAACAGCTTCACCTCTATTACTTAACAAACCAACCATGTTTTGAGACAATCAAATACAAATGCTAACACAAATAACATCTATATTGAACATCTAGATACAAGAAACACAAGGAGCAGGCAGTGCAGCAGTACGGCACGCTGAGCATGAGCGCGGCGCCGCGCCCGCCCTCCGGGTACGAGAGCAGCGAGGACGAGCCCGCGCCGCGGTACGAGACGCAGGTACGTGCTCGATACAACTATATGGCTCACAATAATTGTTTATTTATCATAGATCAGTCAACATTTGTATTTTTAATATAATATACAATCAGAGCTTAGACTAGGTATTATAAGTAATTATTTTTTAACATATTTATTTAAGCTTAAAAAATTTCCTTATATATTTTTTTCTTTAACAAATTAAACAAAAATATTCCTAAAGTTTCAATATTTAATAAGTTCTTATTATAGTCCGTGTTAGTAGTTTAATATTAGTTCTAAAACAATAGAAATAAAAATTTATTCACTGTAACCGCCTAGCGCTGTGAAAGCCTCCTCCAATATTTTCCACTGTTCTGTTTCTTGCTAAGTAATTATAGGGATACATAATGCATGATGATTTTGATGGTTCTTCTCACGTTTGGGGCATTAACTTCAGTGATTTTGTGGTAAATTAAATAAATTATTTCACATTCGAAAAATAAAGCGTGTAACTTATTATTTTGAATAAAATTATTTGACTTTGACTTTTAACATGTACATATACTCCTGACTGCGAGCTTAAACAAAAGAAAATTAGTTAAGAAATGAATTATAAATATGATATTATTTACGTCTTAATATATTAAAGAATGTTATCGCTTCAGAATAAGAAGCGAACTTACGAGCATTTCACTTGTAGGAAATCGCTGTTCCATTGTAGTTTTATTCTGATTGATTATTTTTCAGTTTTGTTTATTAATTTACCCCAAATACATATTATTTACATCTAGAAATTATGTCCTTCTTTTCTTTCCTTACGTAATTTTAACTATATAACTATTTGTTATAGTGAATATTTTCAATACAATTGATCCGGCTAAAATAATTTAATTAAAATATAAATACTTTTTATTAGGTATTAAACATGGCGGTCGACGACGCGGACTTGCAACTAGATTTCAGTCCAAATAATCATGCCTTCAACATTCACAGTGTGCAATATTTATCCAAGGATAACGGTGAGTTGTTACATTTAATTAGTTTAGTTAGTTATTCACTTCAAACTTTACAGTCTAGTCGCTGCCCTTGACTTCGGTTGTCTTTTCGATGATTTTTTTATTTATGTAAAATACTTTTGATATACTAAAAAACTTTTATTAAGGTGGTTTTCTTTTATTTATTGTAGTTTTGTTGCATTATATTTAGGCTATCCGTACCTTATAATCTAAGTCTAAGCTTATTAGCCAGATACTAAAAAAGGTTACAACAGATCGACATTTACCTTTTATCTTAATCTTATATTCTATTCTTTTTTGACTTGCTTTTGTATGTTAAGAACTGTTAAGTTATAAAATTATTTAATTTAATTCCATTATCTAATAACAATATGAAAATAATTTTTATTTAAAGATTATAATGTATAATGTCTTTAATACGGTTTACTTTTGCCATAAATCAAAAAAAATCAAAAATATAATTCCAGGCGAAAGAAGCCCTACACTATCAGAATCGGCGACAACAGCG